>VDFB02313418.1:0-96573 GCA_007258455.2 Sequoia sempervirens | reverse complement strand
GAGGAGTTAAGCCTAGTCATAATGACCACCATTGAGGATGTGTATCAGTTTGCTCTAAAGGTGGAAGAGAAGATGAACAAAAGATTTGATGGCAAGCAAAAAGGACGAGGAGGTCAAAGTGGAAGGGGCAATGGAAGACCTTCAGGAAGCCGAAATGATGATGAAAATAAAAGTGAAGATGTGGGTACCAACCGAAGCCAAAGGAATGACAACTTCTACCACCCTCGTGATCAAAGCAGTGGTGATCAAAGAGGTAGAGGATGAGGGAGATATGGACAAGGATCTGGAAGAGGTGGTTTCAAAAGAACGTGTTTCCAGTGTGGTGAAGAAGGGCATCGAGCCTATGAATGTCCACAACACCAAGGAAGGGTAGAAAAAACGCCAGAAGGTCATGGAAGGGTTGCACATGCAAATGAGGAGGCCCAATCTAAACATTTAGATGATGTTGAAAGGGGAGAATCCCTAGTGATTAGGAGAGCCCTAGTGACTAAGGCAAAGGAACCAGGACAGAGGAAGAATCTATTTCACACAAGGTGCAAGTGTAAAGGAAAATGTTGTGATATCATTATTGATGGTGGGAGCACCGATAATTTGGTGTCAAAAGAGATGGTCACAAAGTTGAAGCTAAAAAGGGAAGGCACCCGCATCCGTATCGGATTGCCTAGTTGCAGAAAGACCACAAAGTTTTGGTCAATGAGCAGTGCCTAGTAAAGTTCAAGATCAGGAGCTACCATGATGAGGTACTCTGTGATATCATCCCCATGGATGCATGTCACATGTTGTTGGGGAGGTCGTGGTAGTTTGATAGGTGAGCTATACATGATGGCCATGCAAACACTTATTCCTTGACAAAGGATGGGGTTCATCACAAGTTGAAACCCCTAAAGGAGACCGAAGCAAAGGTATGCAGTAGTGCTAGAATTTTTTATGTACATGGAAGAAAATTTGTAGAAGGTATGAAGCATGAGCGTGTGTGTTATGCATTGATTCCTAGAGTGAGTAAGGAGGATAGTGAGAAGGTTCGAGAAGAATTTTTTGGGATGATGGATGAGTTTCAGCATATTGTTTCTGATAATGTACCTGAGGGTTTACCACCAATAAGGAAGATTAGTCATCAGATTGACTTGATTCTTGGAGCCATTTTGCCAAATAAGGCAACTCATAGAATGACTCCAGCAGAAAATGAGGAGTTGAATAGACAAGTTCAAGAGTTATTGAGAAAGGGTTTGATACGGGAGAGTTTGAGTCCATGTGCAGTACCTACAGTACTAGCACCAAAGAAGGATGGGGAGGAAGATGTTAGCCAGATTCCCGAGCCATAAACAACAAAGACAACAATCAAGTACAAATCGCCAAGGATGGATGACCTGATGGATTGTTTGAGTGGAGCTCAAGACTTCACAAAGATTGATCTGAAGAGTGGATATCACTAGATCCGGATTCGAGAGGGAGATAAATGGAAGACTGCCTTCAAGACCAAAGAGGTATTGTACGAGTGGTTAGTCATGCCTTTGGGCTAACCAATGCGACTCTAGCACATCTATGCCTATGAATGAGGTACCTAAAAGAATTTTTGGGAAGTTTTGTTATTGTGTACTTAGATGATATTTTAATTTTCAAGAAGACGCTGGATGAGCATCCGATGCATATCTCGTAGAGCCTCCGGTAGTTGGGTAGAAGAAACTATTGATTAATCTAAAGAAGTGTAGTTTTGTGAAGAGTGGTTAGTACTAGTTTGTTGTCTCAAATAGAAGGTCTCAAGATGGACCCGTAGAAGGTGAAGGCTATTCTAGAATGGCTCACCAAGAACTGCTACTGAGGTGAGATATTTCCATGGTTTGGCTAGTTTTTATAGAAAGTTCATTAGAAACTTCAGTAGTATTTGTGGACCCCTGACTGAAACAATGAGAGGGGATAGAAAAAAATTCAAGTGGAGCACTAGAGTGGCAAAGAGTTTTGAACTGTTGAAGTAGAAGGTAACAGAGAAACCTATTCTAGCCCTCCTACATTTCAACAAGGTGTTTCAGGTGGATTGTGATGCCAGTGGCTGTGCCATTGGAGCAGTGTTGAGCCAAGAAGGTAAGCCCATTACCTATTTCAGTGAAAATTTAAATGATGCAAAGAGAAAGTATTTTGTATATGATCAGGAATTTTATGCAATAGTTCAAGCATTAAAGCAATGGAGACATTATTTGTTTCCAAAGGAATTTGTTCTATTTACTGATCATCAGGCCTTGCAGTACCTAAATAGTCAAGGAAAATTAAATCAGAGGCATATGAAATGGGTAGAGTTTTTGCAGAGTTATACCTTTGTTTTGAAACATAGGAGTGAGAATTCAAATAGGGTTGCAGATGCCTTAAGTAGAAGGCATACATTGATGATAAAGATGCAGATTGAAGTGGTTGGATTCAATGAACTCAAGACACTGTATGCAGAAGATCTTGATTTTGTAGAGGCTTGGAAAGATTGCAAGGAACCTATTACAGTGGACAAGACAAGGTGGTTGGATTTCATAATCTAGGATGGCATGTTATTTAAGGGAAGTCAATTATGTATCCCAAGGAGTTCCATGAGGGAGAACCTGATAAAGGAGAAGCATAGTGGAGGAATGTCAGGATATTTTGCTCGGTATAAGACCATTGCCATTATCAGTGAGCATTATTATTGGCCTCAGTTGTCACAGGATGTGAAGAATTTTGTACAAAGCTACAAGGTATGTCAGATGGCTAAAGGAGTGAGCCAGAATATAGGCTTATATCAGCCCTTACCTGTACCAGAGAGGCCATGGGAGGATATAAGTATGGACTTTGTTCTTAGTTTGCTAAGGACACAAGGGAATGATTCAATCTTTTTGGTGGTTGATAGGTTTTCGAAGATGGCACATTTCATTCCATGTCAGAAGACCCATGATGTAGTCCACATTGCTGCCTTTGTTCTTCTCAAAGAGGTGGTGAGGCTAAGCATGGTCCGGGCCAGAGTATTGTTTTAGATCGCGGACACCAAATTTGTGGGTACCCTTGGAGGACCTTATGGAAGAAGCTAAAGACAGTTGAAGTTTAGTTCTACTACCACCATCTCAATAAAACGTACGTGGGCGCATTGCAGGTTGTTACTGTGGAGTCTGGGTAACCTACTAAGATGTTTGGTAGGAGATAAACCCAAGGGATGGGACTTGATCTTACCCCAGGCAGAATTTTCTTACAATAATTATGTCAACAGAAGCACTGGTCGATCACCATTCCAGATTGTGTATGGAGGTAGCCCCAAAACAGCTCCGAAATTGAGAAAGATGGACCAAGAGAAAAAAAAATAAGTGCTAAAGCTGAACATTTTGTAGAACGCATCAAGGATATACAAGAGAAGGTAAGAGAACATATTAACAAGATGAATATGCAGTATAAGGCTAAGGAAGATTAGAAGAGGAGGTATAAGGAGTTTCAGATTGGTGATGAAGTGATCGTCCACTTGAGGAAAGAAAGGTTTCCAGTGGGAACATATAACAAATTGAAGATGAAAAAATTTGATCCTTGTAAAATTTTGAAGAGGCATGACTTAGGGAATGCATATGAGGTAGAGTTGTCGGATGGATTCAACATTTCCCCTATGTTCAACATTTCAGATTTGACAGAGTATCATGAAGGTGGTGCAGAGGAAGTACCAATGATGGAACAGTGTGAGATTCTAGCACCTACTTCAGAAAAGGAGGAGATTGAAGAAATCCTGGATAGTCGTGTGGGAAGGAGTACTAGGAATAGGTAGTATGTAGAATATCTGGTGAAATGGAAAGGAAGGCTTGTTGAAGATTCATCATGCTTCCCTAAGGCGAAGGTTGACCATTTGGTTTTTTCCTCCACCATCTAAGACGTGACGGGTTCACTTCTCAAATTACCCTGGGTGTCTGATGTAGGAGCATCCAGTGGTGTAAGGGCAATCTTGCATCACCCAAAAATAGTTAAATTTCAAGTTTCTCAATTTTTAGATATTTTTATATTTTTGGATACCCTTTTCGTCATAATGAAATTCTCAATTTACAGTTTTTATTTTCTATTCCTGAGTGGAAAGATATTGCAGTTTTAGTTTCCCAGATTTGCACTTGAAAATCTTCCGAGTTAGATTTGAGGCACTTAAATTTCCTGGATCTGCCTCAAAACATGGCAAAATTGGCATAGCGGATTTTAAGTGCGTTATTGACTTCGTGACCTTTCCAACGGTTCAAACAGTTCACGAATCAAAGTCCCGAATAAAAAGTTATGGCCCCGAGAAGTTGGCACACTTTCTAGAAGATACAATTGCAAATGCTCTTTTGAAATTTGAACTTCATGTTGTAAATTTTCGGTGCCAAACCACCTAAACTCAAATTTGAATGTTATTTTGGCTCCAAACTAAAGAGGAGCTCTATTTATGGGCGGGTTTCTAATTTTTGGGTAACTTTTTGGGGGACAAGCTCGCATATTGTGAAAGGGTGATTCTGTAGCTTTCTATAACTTGCATGTGTTGTAGAACTTGGGGGTTTGAAATCCTCTGCATGTAAGAAGCTCTATTTTCTTAATAATAAAATTATTCTCTTGTTTGTGGGTTATTTTCTAAGTCTCGGGCGGTGCCTTCATCAAAGTGTCAACTATACATGCAACCCTAAAAATTCCAATTAGTGAAATACAACCACTGTAAGGACAAACATTGACAACATTGAAAGAAGACATGAAAAATATACAATTTACATTCTCATTGATGAAATGAGCTTCATTGGGCCAAATCTACTATTAAAAGTTACTAGCAGGTTACATATAGCAATCCCACAACATCTTTGCTATGGTGGCATTTCTATAATTCTTATAGGAGACCTTGCACAACTACCACTTGTTATGGAGAAACCTATCTATGCATCCCACACAACTGCTAAAAACCTATGGAAAAAATTTAATATAGTTTTTGCATTACAAACAATATTTAGACAACAAGATGACAATCCAATACAAAAATAGTTTCATAATACATTACAAAACATGCATAATGTAGAAGCAAAAATACATGATTGGTAATTATTAATGACTCACTCAAACAAGGAACTAAAAATAACTGAACAAGAAGATTTTGACTAGTCAATACACTTATTTGCTACAAACAAGTTAGTGACTTTACACAACAAAAAAAGTACAACTATTAAATCTACCTGTTGCAACTTTCATTTCTATAAATACACAATGTAAATTATGTATTGATACCAATGATGATCAACTACCCCAAGAGGTACTACTAAACAAATTTCAATGTTTCATGCTTACAACAAACCTATGGATCCAAGGTGGACTTGTAAATAGATCTCTTGGAGACGTCAAAGATATTATATATCCCATTGGATCTAAACCACCTGAATTACCAACATATGATATTGTCACATTTGACAACTATATTTATCTACCATGGGATTAAAGAAACCCAAAAACTATGACAATACAACATGTTTCCTAAGGTAGTCGCAGACAAATACCACTATCTATGGCATGAGCTATCACTATACACAAATCACAAGGCCTAACACTAAATAAAGCCACAATCGTTATTGAAAAAACTAAAAGACGAGACCTCACATTTAAGGAAATGTCTAGAGTCAAATCCCTAATAGGCCTTCACAAAGAGCCTACATTTTATTTTGATCATTATTCCAAAATGACAAAAAATCCATACAACATTATTAGAAAGAAAGAAGCTCGCGTACAATTGCTCTCTCAATAACATGTTCAAGTAAGTAAATTTACTACATAGTCTTTCAAAGTTATACAATTTTATATATTCCCTCATTTATTAGAGAGAAAAAACTCAAACTAATCAATTACAACATTTTTTCCTTATACAAGTGGTCAATCAAATGATCAAGCAAAGAACAATTCCATATATAATCTCTTTCTAAAAAAATTTGTTACATTTTTATTTTCAGTCTATTTACATATGTACAAACATATTTACAAGTTATGTTTTGTTCATCTAACAACATTGTGTTGCAATGCATACAAATTCGAGGACTTCAAAAGAAGAGCTATATAAAAACAAACCGACACTCCTTTTTCACTTTGATATAAGTAAATTGACTACTACTTGTTCAAAAATAATCTAGTTGTTTCAAAATGATTAAGACCTCCACCACAATTATATCATACAATGTATCATATATAGATTTAATGCATGCTACCTCAACTAATTCTTAGATATTATAGATTTTATATATTCCCTCATTTATTAGAGAGAAAAAACTCAAACTAATCAATTACAACATTTTTTCCTTATACAAGTGGTCAATCAAATGATCAAGCAAAGAACAATTCCAGATTTAATCTCTTTCTAAAAAAATTTGTTACCTTTTTATTTTCAGTCTATTTACATATGTACAAACATATTTACAAGTTATGTTTTGTTCATCTAACAACATTGTGTTGCAATGCATACAAATTCGAGGACTTCAAAAGAAGAGCTATATACAAACAAACCGACACTCCTTTTTCACTTTGATATAAGTAAATTGACTACTACTTGCTCAAAAATAATCTAGTTGTTTCAAAATGATTAAGACCTCCACCACAATTATATCATACAATGTATCATATATAGATTTAATGCATGCTACCTCAACTAATTCTTAGATATTATAGATTTTATATATTCCCTCATTTATTAGAGTGAAAAAACTCAAACTAATCAATTACAACATTTTTTCCTTATACAGGTGGTCAATCAAATGATCAAGCAAAGAACAATTCCAGATATAATCTCTTTCTAAAAAAAATTGTTACATTTTTATTTTCAGTCTATTTACATATGTACAAACATATTTACAAGTTATGGTTTGTTCATCTAACAACATTGTGTTGCAATGCATACAAATTCGAGGACTTCAAAAGAAGAGCTATATAAAAACAAACCGACACTCCTTTTTCACTTTGATATAAGTAAATTGACTACTACTCGTTCAAAAATAATCTAGTTGTTTCAAAATGATTAAGACCTCCACCACAATTATATCATACAATGTATCATATATAGATTTAATGCATGCTACCTCAACTAATTCTTAGATATTATAGATTTTATATATTCCCTCATTTATTAGAGAGAAAAAACTCAAACTAATCAATTACAACATTTTTTCCTTATACAGGTGGTCAATCAAATGATCAAGCAAAGAACAATTCCAGATTTAATCTCTTTCTAAAAAAATTTGTTACCTTTTTTATTTTCAGTCTATTTACATATGTACAAACATATTTACAAGTTATATTTTGTTCATCTAACAACATTGTGTTGCAATACATACAAATTCGAGGACTTCAAAAGAAGAACTACATAAAAACAAACCGACACTCCTTTTTCACTTTGATATAAATAAATTGACTACTACTTGTTCAAAAAGAATCTAGTTGTTTTAAAATGATTGAAAACTCCACCACAATTATATCATACAATGTATCTCTTATAGATTTCATGCGAGCTACCTCAGCTAATTCTTATCTTGGTTCGATAAGACGTAATTTCGAATGACAGAATCTTTCTTGGTACAATGAATTCATCAGGAAACGTTCCTCCGTGGAGAGCTCTGAATAGTGCTTGACTTTGACGAAATTAAAAAACAATTATAAAATACTAGTCAATTTTCAATCGAACCATGATAGCTTCATCAACCAATAACAATAGACTATGTGTTCAACTCAATCATGATAACTTCATCATGAGAAAATACGGTGGGAGGCTGCGGAGAGAGGGTATGTAAGTTATTAGGGCTTGGCAGTAGCAGGTATGCTTTGCTGGGCGGTGAAAGAAAGAGAAACAGCGATTTGTTGTGCCATCCGCTGATACCCGCTCTTCTGGCCAGATCTGCAGAAGAATATGGATATGAGCAGACGTGCCCCGCTTTCAGCAAGCGTTATCGATCATTCATTCTGATCAAAGCACGTATCATTTCAAGCCATAGCAATTGCAACTTCTAAGCCTGAAACCTGTATTGGCAAGGCAAGTACTCGATTATCTCTTAATTAATTTCTTTTATGTTTTTTGTTAATCTAATCGAGTGCGATCTTTTCCATGGTCAAGATCTCATCTGTTTATCCAATTTAAAATTTAAAATTTCTTGTTCGTTCATGTGCAATATATTTCTGGTTGAATGATTAGGAGCATATATTTATAGATAGAGATTCTTAATAATAAAGAGTTCAATATTAATGATTTTGTTTGTTTTAAAATTTTTGACCATTTACTATTTTTGTACATGGATCTGGTAATAGGAGGGTTGATAGTATTGAAGGCATTGCTGCTTAACAGCCGTCGCATTATTTTAAAATACAGGAAGCGTCCTCTACCGTTCATTGTTTTCTTTGACTGCTGTTATGTTAGCTGCCCTTTGTATATAAGTTTTACAGCTCTTCTGATAAACATTCCTTTTTGGTGGCTGCACTATGTTCTTCTTTGTGCCAGGGCTGCTCATTCTGGGAGCTGGGATATAACTTTTCTCTCCTGTCTGCTGTTCGGTTCAGACTGCTTAATGATGGGTTTTTCTCTGTTTCTTGGGTTGGCTATTATAATATGATGCAGGTCTGAGCGTTTTTTTTCTTAAAACTTGTAGACATCTACCTGGACTGGTATGGTTGTTCTTTAAAGACAAATGTCATTCTAAGCAGCAGTAGTATAAAGTAAAAATTATTGAGATAGTACAGCAATTTCTTTAGAAGTTAGTCATTTAGTTTTAAACTGTTTAATAGATCAAATAACTTTGATTGGTGCAGCAATTATAGTGTTTTATTTTCAAGGGCGTTAATAGCTGCATGTCTCAAAGCCTTTTTGTTTTTTATAAAATATTTGCATTAGAAAAATTGTTTTTGTGCAACTAGTTTCATTTCCAAAATTAACAGTTGGTATCATAGCAACAGTTGGTATAATAGCATCTAGGAAGTTATAAACTCTGTTTGTTCTAAGAGCAGCTAACAAGTAGAAATTAGGGATGAATTTATTCTCAGCAGAGAAGTGAAAAGGTTGTTTGGTGGAATTTATGTGCAGAAGTGAAAAGGTTGTTTGATGGAATTTATGTGCAGAAGGAAGAATTAAGGAGGTAACCTAGTTGAAATTTTATTGTGATGGAAATCAGCAATAGTTCAAATTTAATCCAACATCAAATATATGTATTCAAAGGTGAAATTTATGGCTTTTGGAGTATTAAAAAAAACAAAAATCACAAGATTTGTGAGAGTTAGTAGAAAATAGTTATACATAGTCTAGGGATCAACCTTTTGCAGTCTTAAATCACACGTGTAGAGATCAATAAAGGGAAAACAGAAAAAATTCAAATGCCTTGTTCATCATTCAACAAGCTATATATGAATCAAAGTTTCAACAAATAGATGCAACTACAAAGTCTAAAGAAACCTGGGATTTATTGCAAAATCCATACAAGGGAACTAAAAAAGTGAAAATGATTAAACTTTAGATGCTTAGAAGAGATTTTGAAAACCTAGTCATGAAAGAATCCAAACTTATGTAGGTGCTTTGTACCCATGTCATGAGTTTGGCTAACCAGATCAGATTTTATGAAGAAAATTTAACTGATAAGAAGATTGTAGATTTTTATAAAATATGTCTTTCTCCTCAATTCGACCATATTGTTGTGGCAATTGAGGAGTCAAAAGACTTAAGCTTTCTCTTTGTGAATGAAATTATGGGTTCTCTTCAAACCCATGAGGAAAGTATGAATATGTCTATTAAAAAATCAGTTGAATAGTTCTTTGAAACTAAGATAGGTATCCCAAAGAAAAAAGGAAAAGGATGAGAAGAGGCATATTATAAGGGTAAAGGAATTTTTAGAGGTAGAGGATAAATTAACAATTTCAATAAAGGAGTCATAGTGGACAAGGTAGAGGTTTTTTTATGAAAGAAGAAATTGTAATGAAAATCAAAGGACCAGTCAAAAATATGATAAACCACATGTACAATGTCACTTCTATAAAAGAAAATCCATTATGAATGAGAGTGTTGGAAAAAATAAATAATGTGCAGACTTTTTTAAAGAGAAAGAACATGAAAATAAATTATTTTTTCATAAAATGCTACAAATGAAGAGTTAGAAAATGTATGGCTTCTTGATAGTGGTTGTAGTACATGACAAGGAATAAAAATATGTTTGTAAATATGGATGATTTTGTTAAAACACATGTGTGGCTTGGTGATGATAAAAAAGTTGAAGTCATGGGTAAAGGGACAATTGCAATCAAAATAAAACAAAGTCAAAAAATTATATTCATGATGTCTTTTATGTACTTGTGTTAGCACATAATTTGTTGAGCATAGGATAATTTGTTGAAAAGGAATATTCTAAAATATTTAAAATAGTGAATGTCATTTATGACAAAAAAGCAATCAGATAGTGGTAAAGGTTGGCATGCTACAAAATAGGATATTCCCTTTGAGACTTGCATATAGTGAAACTCTATCTCTTAGAGCTCATTACAAGGACCAATCTTTGTTGTGGCATATTAGATATAGAAACTTAAATTTTAAAGGACTAAAATTTATTTGTAAAAGGAAAATGGTGAGAGGGCTACTTCTTATCTCACTAGATGATCAAGTGTGTGAAGGTTGCATTGTTGGTAAGCAATGCTAGGATTCCTTCCCATACAAATAATATAGAGAGAAAACATACCAATTGAGTTGGTACTGTCAGATGCATAGAGAAAATGAGAGGGGGGTGAATCAGTTGTATACTTTAAAACATCAAAAAACCTCATTAACATTCAAAATATGTATTAGCCCTTAAACCCTTAACAACCATTATTTACCCTTATCATGCATTAGTAGAATGTAAACATATGAAATAGTAATGCAAACACATCCAAACACATAAGAACACCAAATTTATGTGGAAAACCCAAGAAGGGAAAAACCATGGTGAGGATTAGCTCACTAATATATTAATCACAACACCGAATACAATAAAGCTCACTGCTAAAGACTCACTACCTAGAAAGATAAAGAAAGGCTCACTATCGGTGGCTCACTACCAAAGGACTCACTATCCAGGAGAAAGAATAATACAAGAAGGGGTGGCTCACTACCAATTTGAACTGATAAAAATGCATCACTTATATGCCAAATATATATTTCTACTGAAGCACAAACAACTCATAAAATAGATTGAAATGTAGATACCTTCTACTCACTGCATTAGGAAGTCTTAGGCATTGATGCACACAATTAGATCAACAAACTTGATCACTTTCACATATTTCACATCACACACTCTACACTTGATCCACACAATAATTCTCCTTGCATTTATACCCTCCATGACCTAAAACAATCCCAATTAGGTCAGCATTAAGGAAATGTATACACCTCAACCATGTAACACCAAATAGGTCGGCACCAAAAACTTCCACAATATACAGAAGTGAAGCCAAACCACACCATTACTTTGTTGGGAACCAAATTTATACCAACAAACTTCACAACACTTTCTCAAACAATAATTATCCTCCACAATTAGCGCTAGCATATGCCAGGTCGTCCAAGCCTACACTAACACTAACATGTGAATCCAAACACACATCTTAAAGTCTGGAAACATCTTATGGACCACACAACAACACTCCACAATATCCATACAACATCTTATAAATTCTAACACAACTCTTGCAACCACTTGAAACTCAAGAACACCTTCATTCTATACAACTAGACACACTAGCCCAAACATCCATCACATCAAACAACTTTGTGGAACAACTCAGCACCTAAAACTTCAAGGAAAGGTAGATATAGTCAATATAAGCATGATCCTAGATCCGCAACACCAAAACCTTCACTGTGAAGAAATGTGGAGCAATCTCATTTCTCCTAGACACCCTATTTTACCTAGCATACTATCAAACACATCTTCCACTACAGTATGATCCAAAACCTAAAACTCTAGATATAACACCTCTAAAAACCTCTGATCATCATGTCCAAACCACATGGGCATATCTGTAATCATGAAGAAATACAAAGAAAAATAGTGAATACCACTCTATCACACTGAACTCTCTTTTATTAAAATTTTCTCAAAAGCACTTGGAAACCAAGAGAACCAACTTTATCAGCAACATTACTAACATCTTTACAACACATCTATAACATGAAACACTTTCCAACTACAATAATCTCCCCAAACACAAGTTAGTTCGACAACCTCTACAACTATACTGAAGTAAGACATCAATGACAACACCAGTACAATATGTTGACACCAATACCAACAATTCCAGACACATCATCAATAACAATAGTATTGCAAAAATCTCTTTATACAAGGGGTTGACATTAATGAAAACACCCAAGAAACTCACAAACAACTCAAGCTTTTGATATATCCAAACATCCAACTAGTACATGTTGATATTTTTGGTCCAATGTAAACCTTGTCTCCCAATTAAAAAATACTTTTTCATTTTTATGGATGATTCTATTAGAAGGAATTGGGTGACCTGTTTTATCAAAAAAAAAAGTTGTGAGATGATGAAATGGGATATAAGGTGAACACATTACCTAAATCACTCATTCCACCATCAATATTGGGTAACACAGAAAGAAACCAAGAGAAATTATTTGGTTGTTATCCTTAAGAGAGACCCGAACAACTGGTCAGGGTTTTCGTCCCCTTTTTGTTTAGATGATGGAATGTGATGATGGATTTGTGAAATTATCTAAATTAAGTGAATTAATACTAAAATGATGAAATGTTATTAAATCTAAAAAACTTAGAGAAAAAATATATAAATAGGAAGCAGAATTGGAAAGTGTAGACAAAGAGGAACCTAGCATATATATTTGAGGATGATTTGGCAAGACTAGGGCACTAGGCACCCTAGTCTAGAAATGCTAGATTTTAAGGATTGAAAGTTGGTACATGTATAGTAGGGTTTATAGGTCTTTGAATTTGAAAACCTAGATCCAAAGTCCAATAACTTGTGAATAATCAAATTTCCCTAATTTGATGATGAAAGGTACATGTATGCTTGAATTACGATTTTGAAGCATTGAGATCACCAATCCACTTTAGACCTATAACCTATAAGAAGGACAAGAGAATAAGGGTTATTTCATATACGGAATTTTCTTGGTCAAACCCCATTTTGGTGTTTCCACCTCCACAAATGGCTATGACTATAATGATATAAATCATGTTCTCTTGTGGGAGAAGAGGCAAATGAATATAAATAAATGATAAATAACACGGTTGTAACTTACCACTTAGATCTAAATTCCTTCTAGGACTACAATCACTTTTCTCATTACATACAAGGATAGGATTCTTGGAGATATTACAAGTGTTAGTGCTCATAACAGTTATAAACATGAACATGAAACATCTTACAATGCATAAACATGGATTTGTTGATGTATTGTATACTTGTAATTAACTAAAATCTTGCTAAAAATTAAATTTGCTTATTATTTTCTTGAAGTTTGGTTTAATTTCCTTTAGGATCATTTGGAAATATTAAGTTCAATAGATGGGAATACTTAGATTTATTTGAGTTTCAACATATTTTGCATTAATTGTTAAGATAGGCAGACAAAGGATTTTAAAATCATAAACATAATGAGACCGACATTAAATATGAGATTTAGGGCCTAATTAGATGGGGCCAAGGTGTTGGAAACCTTAGTCCAACCATTTTTAGCTATTTTAAATTCCTTTAAATAAATAATTAATTTAATTCCCCATATTTATATCAATTTCCGAAAAAATGATAATTAAATGGATAAATTACAAGCATAAATAGGCACGTGTAATTAGAAGGGTGACAATTTACAATGCTACATTTAGCTCCCACTTTAGTTAGGTTATGAACTTACATTCATATTCACACTAAATTATGGAGAAGCCAAGGAGTATTTTCATCAAAACATAGAGGAAGTAAGATAACACCAAGCTAGGAGTTGTGATAGCCCCCAACCTTAATATCCTATTGAACAACAATATCAATATGAATGGAACAGATACATATTTAAGAAGTAATGTAGCAAATCATATAGTAATCCAGACATGCTAATAAAAAACACACAACATACATGAAGAAAACAAATAGAAAATATAAAGAAAACACAAAGAAAACACACATCGAACACAATGCAATTATGAAGTAAAATTAGTGAGAAAAAAGAATACAACTATAGTAACAGAAAAAGTAGCCTTTTCCTAACTTTGTTTGATAATTGACATTAAAGTTGAACTAATGATGTCTTGGAGTGGTGTTGCAATGTGTTCTACACATTCACACTATTCTAAAACCTTTATTTGATTAAAGTATGCCTTAATTGGTCATTTGCAAGGGTGTTGCAAAGTGTTGTAACACACTTTCACACTTTTCTAGGACTTTTTTGCTTAATTAAGCCTAATGGGCCCCTTTTTCAATAAAAATGTACATAATCTATACCTTTCTTAACTATTATAAATTTTTTTAAAGAACTTTCACACTTATCTAGGTGGTCTTAATTAAGTGTGGTTAATTGGATTTATTAACCCCCTTTTGATTATAATTTAGGCCTTATTTTCGACACCTCCCGAAGATCTATCCTGAAAATCAAAGTTTAAATAACAAATTATTTCATTGGGAAACATTTGGTCCTGGTAAGTTGAGCAAGGACCCATTCACCCTTGGTGGTGAATGGGTCCTCCCTTAATAGGACCCCCCTTTCTTAATTGATTTGGAATGGGTTTTTAACCTTCTTTCAGTCCCTTGAAGCTTGGTCCTAGAAACTTAGCCAAGACCCATTCACCCATGGTGGTGAATGGGTCCTCCCTTAACAAGGAACATCTTTTTGAATTTCATTCTAGCAAGAATTTAATTATCTTTCTTTCCAGATATGGTGTCGGCCTTTGTTCTTTTAATTTTGGGGTTAATCTCCTAATTTAGTATAAATAAGGGGTTAATTCACCTAGTTTCATCCTAAGACTTTAAATCATTCAAGAATTCAAGTGATCAAGCATTATAGATCATTTCAAGAGCATTTGTAAGGCATTTCAAGGTAGATTTCAAGTGTGTATTGCTGCAATTCAAGATCATATCATCGTGTCAAGGATTTAATTCATTTCATTTGTGTTGAGCTAAGAAGTTAATATTGTACTAAGGATCTATTTACAAAGCATTATCTTACATCCAAGATCTGCATTCTTTATGGCCACTCCATGGTAGTATGCAAATTTTTTTCATAAGACTTCATCCAAGGTGACATCATTTACATATTTCATGTTTCATGCTTCAATTCATTCATTTGATCATTTGGTTCAATTACCTACAAGGGGTTTGACTGAGGAAAACCCCCATTCACTAACAAATAAAAAAAAAATCTTTCCCTTGAGTGTGTGTTTGCAGATTTATAGGTTGAAGATCAAGTTGAGCAAGATTTGGAGCAAGATTGTCAAAGTTGCAAAGTTGCAAAAGTTGTCATTCAAAGTGCAAGATCATGGAAAAAGCTCTACAAAATTAAATATAGGCTTCTAGAACTTGACAACTGGGAATTTAAGATTGCAGACATCAAGCAATAGGATCTTGAAATTAGTTTTCTAAAACCCTAAAAGGACCCATTCACCACTGAAGGTGAATGAGTCCTCCACAACTCAAAAACAACAACTTTTTGGCCAGGTACAAAGCTTTTTATGCCCTAAAAATATCCCCCATAGTTTCAATAATAGTTAGGTTGAATTTCTAGTTGTTATAGCATCTTATTTTGCATAATTTGAGGTGATTAGGGCCTTAAAAAATAAGTGGTCCATCACTTTGTTAACTCATTGTGGTTGACCCTATTTTCAACCTAATCATTTTTGGTGAGCCTAACTCATTCAACATTACAATTTTCTGATTTTTGGAGCCCTCATTGCATCTTAAGTTGAAATATTGCATTCATTGCATTTAGGCTTGCATTGAATTAAGATCTCATCTAGGGTTTCTTCTTTTACATTGAAATCTTGCATATTATATAGGGTTTAGATTTGTATTGTTTTGCACTTCTTAAATCTAAAAATTAGCAAAACAAATCAGTCATTTTGCTTCTCATTTAGATATCATTCAATTGCATTTTAAAATTAAAAAAAAATTGCATTTCAAATTAGGTCTTGCATTTCATCTTTCTATTGCATTTTTGCATTAAATTTCTAGGAAATTTGAAGCTGTATTTCACTGTTTCAAACCTAGAATTGAAATTCATAACTGAGTGCTTGCAAATCATTAAAAAATAGTTTAAAAATACCTAACCAAGACCCATTCACCTTCACTGGTGAATAAGTCCCTAATCAAGTCTGATCTATACTTTCTGGCATCTGAAAAGGCATTAAAATTGACTCTAAAATGCACAGAAAAATCCCAGAAACACCTAACCAGGACCCATTAACCCTTACTAGTGAATGAGTCACTATTAGCTACAAATATGCATTTGCAGGACATTAAAATATCATTTTTTAGCTTCTATTTGGTGCTCTTACCTTTCTATTTTAGTCTCCTAATTTTTTGTTTCATCAATTTCTTTGCATTTAGCTTAAATTATTTCATTTTAGTGCATTGTTAAATGTTTAAAATTGCATCAAAACATTTCATTTTCAGCTTACTGCAATGTTTAATTAGTAAATTGCATTTCTTAGAATCTGAAAATTGCATTTCATTCTAGGTTATTGCATTTTCCCTTTTCTATTATAGGGTTTGCACGCTAGGTTTGTAAAACTTGCACAAGCTTTACAACTTGGTGTCCTATTCACAATACTATTATAAGATGAAGTTCGAGGCTCATGTCATCCCGCGATATCTCACTTGTTGTGGATCTTGGGTTTCCTAACTCTCTTTCTGATAGTGAACTGAGAATCAACCCTCCATGGCTTATAGTTCGTATAATCCATTACCCATAACTTCACCTCCTACAACCAATGTGCCTCTTGTTACCAACACCATCCCTACGACTACCACTTCAACTCAAGCTTTGGGGTCTACTCAAAGACCAGGTGGAATTCCAATCCCATCCTCCACGCTACTAATATCCATTCCCACATAAACTAGTATACAACCTACAACAACATTCCAACCTACAACAATATTTCAACCCACAACTACCATTCAACCAACCACAACAATCATACCTACTAGCACCATGTACACTTCCATAGGTATTCCCATAGGAAATGCTTCAAACACAATAATACCTAAATAATCCACCTTCAATAACCTACAATTCACTAGCCCTCTGCATGCATACACTACACCACCTTATTCCCCTCAACCTTATAACCAAAATGACCCTCTCATTAACTCACTTTTACAAAACATTACATCCCTTCAACAACAAGTGGCAACATTACAACAGAACAATAATGGTCAACCTTTGCAATACATCAATTCTACCCTATTTTCCCTTGACATATCAAGAGCACAAATGCCACAAGGTATAGAGGTACCTCACTTCTAGAAATATGGTGGGAAAGGAGATCCTATAAGCCATGTTTTTTCCTTCACAGCCTTGTGCAGTGATTTCATCTTTGAAGATAAACCGTTGGCTAAGTTATTCCCTAGATCCTTGAAGGACACTGTTCTAGAGTGGTTTTCCTCTTTACCAAATAATTCAATTGGTTCATTCAATGAACTCATTGACACATTTTACAACCACTTACATATTCACATGGATCCTAAGATAACCCTTGCTGATTTAATGACATGCAATCAAAAAGAAGATGAGAAAGTGACTGATTTCATAGGAAGATATCAAACACTTTATTCACAAGTGAACATTAAGATTCCTAATGTCGACCTTCAAAGAATATTCATTTCCAACTTACAACATAAACTCCAAAGAAAACTTGAAATGTTGGGGTTTCCATCCTTCACACAATTATGTACATCCCTTCCTGACCATCAGGACTCAACTAGTGGCCATGATGTGAAAAATCCCCCCTAGTCATCCTAAAAAGTCTGAATCCACAACTCAAAGCAATTATCAATCATTCAAGAAAAAAAAAGGGATTTTTACAATTAAATCATCCTCAAAAAAATTAAAAAAATAATAATCAAGTGGTTGCTATAAAAATGATAACTCCTTTCGGGGATAGGGAGAGAGAATTCACTACTTTACCCAATACCCTTCACATTACCATGTTGCATCTCATTGAGAAAAACATGCTTCCCTTACCACCTGTTAGACAACATGATTCTACTTTACCATTGCCTAAAGGATTTTAAAAAAATGCTTATTGTCATTACCATCAAACAAACGAACATAGTACAGAATACTATAAGCATCTTAAACATCTTGTGCAAGACCTTAATGATTCTAATTATTTACTAATCAGAGGTGTGAATGATCAAGGTAATAATTCTATAGCCCCTCCTAATCAATTTTTTTAAATATTTACAAATCCCATGCCTAAGCACAATATTTCATTTGTCAAATCTAGTGAAACAAAGACTGATGTGATGAATGTTGATACAAATGGTGACAATAAAAATACCATTGAACAACATCCCACAAATGATGTGATAGCATTTATCAAAGCTAAACCTCATAAGTGTTTGACTAGACAACCTCTTGAAATCACTTTCTACCAAAATGACATACCTAAACGTGCACCTGATGGTCCTCTTTACATAGCTAGTTGAATCAATAATAAGCCCACTAATGGGATATTGATTGATCCTGTCTATGGAGAGAATGCGATCACAGAAGAGTTCTTATATGTTCATGAGTTATATCAAGACACATATGATAAATCAAAAGAATGGATCAAGACACATAATGGATTTTCTTTCCCTATGATAGGCTTGATAGATCTCCCTTTAAAATTGGTACTGGAAACATTAACATTCTCATTCTCCATCATCCTACAATCTGACCAATTTCTTGTGAAGCTATGCTATCCATGGCTTCACTCCATGAATGTTGTCCCTTCAGTTGTGTATAAATGTCTAAAGTTTCCATTTGTAAATGGCATCTTCACTATGTATCATAGCGGATTCCATCCTACCTCAGAAAAAGGAATTTTTTCACTAGATTACTTTTGGCCCCAGCCTATGGAACTGATCAAGCCTTGTGAATATTTCTTTTTCAAATCATATCAAAAATTGAAGGCAAATAAAATAGTGGAACTATCCCTTTGAAATATGCCTCAACCTATGACTAAACCAACCATTCTTGATAAGACAATGATCGAACCAAAAGCACTTCCAACCATACAATAACAATCTATGCAACAACCACCTGCAATTTCCCACAAGAGACCACGAGATAGTACAAGCAATCTTGTTGTCCCTCCTATAGTCAAACAAGTTTAAAAATTCAAAGAGAAAGTGGTTGAGAAACCTACTATTGTTCCTTCTATTCATCCCAAGGAAGAGAAGGAACATATGATTGACAACCCCACTCTTACATAAAAAAAATTGACAATAAACTAAAACAAAATCGAAGTGCTAGAGAGCGTAGACGTAGACATCGTGCTATTGCTCGTAGATTGCAAACTCAAGAAAATAATAATAACATAGAAAATAAAAACCCAAACCTACCTGAAGCAATGCATGATGACTCTCAACCCTCACTGCAACATAAAGAAGAAGATTGTATGGACATTGTTATTCAACCTCCTGCTATGATTAACTTAGATGATGACATTGACATTGCAAAAATTGATGAACAAGTGCATGATGAGTTGAATACGTTGTTTGCTTCTTCCATGAGATTACATGACAAATATCCTAAAAAGAGTGTTGAACTTGGTGTGTGTCCTAGTTTGACACTTGAAGTTATCCCTTTGGCTAGTTTCCCATCTTTTATTTATACCAACCGGAGGGAGGCCGATGATGACCTACTTTAGGTTGACTCGCCTATGCCTTACTAGTATTTTTATTTTTCATTTTTCTTTGTGATTGCATGTGTGTAATGTGATTGCCCCCATGAAATTTCATTTGATGTTCCTCTCTCTTTTGTGCATTTTTTTATATGTACCTTCATTCTTCTCTATGTTGTAATCATTTTTCATTTGTCTTGTATTTTATTTTGGGGATGACACAAGGCATCAAGACATTTAGGTCTCTTCCATGTTGACCCAAAAGATTTTTCTTTATCATTTTTCATTTGTCTTATTTTTTCCTTTTGGGGACAACGCAAGGCATCGAGAAATTTATGTTTCTTCCATGTTGACCTGAAATTTTTTTCTTTGTTTTTTCTTTCTTTGTGTCATTCTTCCAATTCTATGAGAATTTGGGGAATGATGACAGAACTTTCCATGCTCTATGAAAATATTGTAGCAAAAACATACTAACCCCAAATCCATAGATCCCTTATGTGTTTGTGGGGGTAACCCTTCCTTCCTATTTCATGATGCAGCTTGCTTCAGAAACATATGACTTGGCATAGGGTTTTATGAGGAAAGCTTTCATGTCTTAGGACTAAAAACATTGGCTACTTTAAATCAATTGCTCATAATAATGGTGTAGCAATCGCTTTAAAGTGGGGGCATACATAGATGACATTTTTGGAAAAATTTCATGGCATGATTTTCCTATCTTCTTGTGATGTGTCCTCTTTTTGATTCTTTCATTGGGTTTAATGCTATCCAAGAGTGTACAATCTACTATCATGGAATGATGTGAATGAGGCATCCCATGGGCAAGGATCTGACACTTTTTACTTGTCCTCTCTTGGAGACATTAGGCACAATTCTCCATAAGAGGAATAACATTACACAAACAAAGAAAAATCCCCCTTTAACAAAATTTTTACATGACAAAAGCATTTTCATTGTGATGCCTTATCAAAGTTGTTAGGAGGTTAACTTCAGTATAATATGATAGGCTAATATGATTCTCTCATTTTCCAACTTATTGAGATAACTCACCTAGTGGACAAACTGAGGTTCCACTACCCCAAAGTGAGCATCACATGTTATGGACAGACAACTATCGCCTCACATCGCATTGAATCAGTTGTGCTTGATCCTTTGTTTTTGTTTATTTTTATTGGCCTTTAACAGGGTATGATCATGTATCTTTGTTATTGCTGCAAACTTAAGTGTCTTGGATGTCTACTTTAGTGTGAGTTTGACATGGGGTCATCCTCTCACTAAAGTGGGGGGAAAATTTAGTAATAGAAAAATTAGCCTTTTCCTTATTGTTTGATAATTGGCATTAAAGTTGAACTAATGATGTCTTGGAGTGGTGTTGTAATGTGTTGTACAAATTCATATTGTTCTAGAACCTTTATTGGATTAAAACATTCCTTAATTTTTCCTTTGCAAGGGTGTTGTAAAGTTTTGTAACAAACTTTCACACTTTTCTAGGACTTATTTGCTTAATTAAGCCTAATGGGCCCCTTTTTCAATAAAAATATACATAATGTATACCTTTCTTAAGTATTGTAAAGTGTTTTAAATCACTTTTACACTTATCTAGGTGGTGTTAATTAAGTGTGGTTAATTGGATTTATTAACACCCTTTTGATTCTAATTTAGGCCTTTTTTTTACACCTCCTGAAGATCTATCGCAAAAATCATAGTTTAAATAACAAATTATTTCATTGGGAAAAGTTTGGTCTTGGTAAGTTGATCCAAGACCCATTCACCCTTGGTGGTGAATGGATCCTACATTAATACGACCCCCCTTTCTTAGTTAATCTACAATGGGCTTTTAGGCTTCTTTCAGTCCCCTGAAGCTTGGTCCTAGAAACTTAGCTAGAACCCATTCGCCAAGGTGGTGAATGGGTCCTCTCTTAACAAGGACCCTCTTTTTGAATTTGATTTTGGCAAGAATTTAATTATCATTCTTTCCAAATCTGGTGTCGTCCTTAGTTCTTTTAATTTCAAGGTTAATCTTTTAATTTAGTATAAATAAGGGGTTAATTCACCTAGTTTCATCCTAATACTTTCAAGCATTCATGCATTCAAGTGAATAAGCATTATAGAGCATTTCAAGAGAATTCATAATTCATTTTAAGGTATATTTCAAGTGTTTATTGCAGCAATTCAAGATCATATCATCATGTCAAGGGTTTATTGCATTCATGTGTGTTGAGCTATGAAGTTAATGTTGCATTGAGGATCTATTTATGAAGCATTATCTTACATCCAAGATCTACCTTCTTCATGACCACTCCATGGTAGTATGCAGATTTGTTTCACACTACTTCATCCAAGGTGACATCATTTACATATTTCATGTTTCATGATTCAATTCATTCATTTCCTCATTTGGTTTAATTACCTACAAGAGTGTTGACTAAGGAAACCCCCATTCACTAAAAAATCAACAATTTTTCTTTCCCTTGAGTTTGTGTTTACAGATTTACAAGTTGAATATCAAGTTGAGCAAGATTTGGAGCAAGATTTTCAAAGTTGAAAAAGTTGAAAAAGTTGTCATTCAAAGTGCAAGATCACAAAAAGAGCTCTCCAGAATTAACTACAAGCTTTCAAAACTTGACAACCAAGAATTTAAGAGTGTAGACATCAAGGTACATGATCCTTAAATCAATTTTCTTAAACCCTAAAAGGACCCATTTTCCACTAAAAGCGAATAAGTCCTCCATAGCTCAAAAAACAACTTTCTAGCTAGGTACATAGTTTTTTATGCCCTAAAAGCATCCCCCATGGTTGCTACAATAGTTAGGTTGCATTTTTGGTTTTTATTAGGATCTTATTTTGCATAATTTGAGGTGATTAGGGCCTTAAAAAATAAGTGGTCCATCACTTTGTTAACTCGTTGTGGTTGACCCTATTTTCCCCCAAATCAACAACCACAATTTTGGTGTCTAATATCCAAGTCAACAAGGTAATGAGACCTTAGTGTGAAAATATGTCATAATACCAAGCATCATTCCTTGAATATACAAACACATAGAGGAAATCTAAAAAAAAAAAATCAATATAAGAGGGTACATAACTCTAGTGCTATCTTGCTTTATTACTAGGGATCATGCACATAAAAAATCTCCCATGGACCACAGGCTAGAAATTTGTGTTATGCTAGGTTATGATGGATGTGATAAATAAAAATCCCATAAAACATAGAGGCTAGCAAGTTGTGTTATGCTAGGTGGCTTAGACACTTAGAGTTAGGGAAGGATACCCACTTTGGGCTATGGTTCATTCACTACCTTTGTAATAGGAAACCATCATAGCCACAGGAGACCAAAGAGCCTCAAGGGGAATATTTGGGATAGTGGATTAGGTATTGGTAATAGATAACTGAGAAATGTGGTTAGCTTTGAAGTTTTGGTATGAAAAAAAGATAAAATCCTCTTGAGGTCAAGTGGGTTGGACTTGGTGTGGCAAAAAATAGTTAAGAGAAAATTTTCCATGAAGAGACAAGGACTTAAACCCACTATGATATATAGTATGTATTTTTTCTTCAATTGGGAATTTAAGGTATTTAAGGATAATTAAGGGAACCAAATTCATGGATGCATGTAATGAATGACCTAAATTCACAAAAAAATTATCTAAGGTAGGGATTATGGTGAAGGGTACATCCAAATTCTTAGGTCCAAATTTAATAGGAAAGGTTAAGGTACCAATGGTAGGATGGGTAGAACCATAATGCATTCTTACAGAGATCTATTGTTCATATTTTTCTTGGTATAATTCATGTACATAGAGGAATTATTTCATGATAAAATTCACTAAGCATACTAGATCAATGAGTACTACCCTTGTGGGTTTGTCATTAATTCTAGCAATAATGTAGAGATGACCATCGGGTACATGCACAGAGGCATAAATGCGGATGAAGGTGATATCAGGAAGGAGTTTAGGCTAGTTTTGGTGAGGTTAAACATAAAATATATTAATCATATCATCCCTTGATTTATCTTTATGATCATAAGTGATAGATGCAAGTAATGTTTTAGTGAATGACTCAACAAGGTTAGACGCATGCGTAGGAAATGGATTGGTATAAATTTTTAAGTTTTGATTGGGAAGTACAATAAGTTTATTCCCTTTATCATGCATGCCATCTACCTAGATTACATTAGACTCAATAAGGTCTTGCACTTGGTGCTTAAGACACATACATCGGTCAGTATCTTGTCTAGCTACTTGATGATATCGATAGAAGGGTTTTGAGTTAAAAGAAGGACGTAAAGGATTTTTTGTGTCAATGGGATGAATAGGAGTAATATGAATCAAATTATTGTTGACTAATTGAAGAATAATAAAATTAATGTTGAGAAATGTGACTCAAATTTACTAGCTTGATCAACTTCTTGGAATAGTTATGTTTTCCTCCTTCATCGGCTTGAGTTAAGTTGTTGGTTTTCAAGTTTTTCTAACTGAAGTCATGGGGTTCTAAAGTTTCATAATCTCCCGAATTAGCATCTATGAAGGGAAGGCTACTCCCTTTGTTGTCGACATGTCACAAGTTTTGAGAATTTTGGAACCTCTGAATTGAGGTTCGGAAGTTCACATTTTGAATGACGGAGCAATCCCTTTGGCAGCAAGTTGCAAATTTTGGGAACTTCACAACCTCTAACAAGAGGTTTTAAAGTTTATTTTTCCAATGATATACAAACTTTGATGCCGAATGAATGTGGGTCCCAATAGGATGGTGGATCACGATGAAGGCCAACAGGTGGTGATGATGTGGAGAATAGATGGCATGTGGGCCCATGTGCTCAGTGAACATCAGTGAGACAGTAATGAATGTCTCTTCGACTAGGCAGCATGGTGTTAGGTGGATAACCCTAAGTTTAACGGTGGAGATTTGAACGATTGCCTATCTGATAGCCAGAATTAGATGGTGGATGATGGCATGTGGCTCAAGGTGAACAAGTAACCCTAAAGGGTTGAGGTAGTTGAAGAGTCGAAGCAAAGAGGCGATTACCTAGGGTGTTGTCCGAGAAGCTGGGTAGCGATAGAGATGAATCTTGCAAAAGGTGAAGGCTGAGTGACTTTGTGACAAAGAGGCTGAGAGGTCAGTGGTCGAGTCGTAAGGATGTGTAGCCAAAAGAAATGTCTATCACTAAGGGAGGTGGTTGCAATGGGTTACGCTACCAGATTCTTTCTGAATGGAACAAGATATAAATCTCCTATAAAGGTCACACGTGAACCTGATATTGTACTGTAACTGTATTTTGTTTTTGAATAATACAATGGTGATCTAGGCTTTTGGAGTGTGGATTTTTTTTACCCGTAAGGGTTTTCCCCATGTATATTTATGTGTTCATGTCTTCTACTTCATCTTTCATGTTCGTTGGTTCTTTTTGCTAAATCTATTAATGGTGTTGTTGAAACTAGTTGTTTTTGCGTGATTTTCTCTCAAAAGGATTAATGTGGGAAATGAACTATGTCTATTTTCACTTTATGGCATAGCAGTTCATGATTTTAAAAGACTTGAAGGCACTACTATTCTTATATGTTTTCCTAAGATGACCGATATTGCCTCTAGGGGTGTTTCCCTTGAGCCACCACTAGGGTGCAATGCCCCCGGACCCCTAACCAAGGGGATGATCCCTTCGGACACCTCGTAGGGGGGGATCCCCCCTACGACCCTCCATCATCTTCAACTAAATAATACCTTATGTATCAATAGTACCTTATGTAATTACAAGGTTGAGACACATTTTCTCAACAAAATTTAAGAATGAAATCTCTTTGCCTTACTAACTCAAATCCATTTTAGTAATAGCACGTGTGTGTTTATTTTTTAATTATGTTTTATTATTTATATTGTGTTTACATCATTTTTGCATTTCCTTAATATCATGTTGTTTTTTGCATTATGTATATGTTGTGTGTCTTCATCGTGTATACTTTGTGTTTGTCATGTTTCATTGCATCTCATACATGTGTGTTCTTTTATCCTTATATTGTCTTGTGATAGGATCTTGAATCCTGAGGTCTAATGCATCCCCTAGATTCAATGTCATCTTATCTCTTCAATATTTGGATAATTGAACCTCTCTTGACATATTCTTACTTTAGTGTGAGTCTGAGAATAATTTCATACTCTCACTAAAGTGTGGGCTAAATGTAGTATAAAAAATTGTCACCCTTGAAATTTTTGCACTAGATTTAGCTCCCCCATATGCACTTGGACCTAATTATGCATTAATTACACATTTTATAAGCACCTTCTAAAAATCAAACATGGAAAATGAAAGAACTAATGATCACAAAGAAGATTTAATCAAGCATAGATAATGCATAAGCTACTCCTATCTTATTAGACAGTCAAGGGTCTCCTTATAAAGGAGAAATATCCTAGTATGAGGATAAATATCCAAGTATGAGCTGTATCAACAACTCTCCAGTCTATAAACTAGCTAGGAAAAATATAATTAGGAAAATAGCAGCCTGCACAATAAAAGCCTAAGTAGGCTTAGGTCAACTTATGTGTATGCAAGTATTAATGTATACACTGACACCCCCCCTTAAGCATAACTTAGGCGGGCATGGATAAAATGGGTCCCAACTACTAGCCATGTTAGGTACCCATGCACAAAGTAATCTCTCATGAAGTGGAGAAAAGTAGAAAACCCAGTGGGAAAAAAACTACCCTCCAAAAGAGAGAAAAGATGCATGAAAATTATATACGTGAAGAAGTACTACTTCTTTCACTAAGTATAATATATGATTTCCTCCATAAGAGATAAAATGATAGAAGTTCTATGAGACCCCCCCATAATACATTTCCTACTACATTAAAGTTGGATAGTTGACAGAGGATGCAGATGTAGTTTCAAGAATGCTTCACAATGTTCCTTCCCTTGGGAAGAAAAGAAACCAACTGAAGATGCAGGATATCTTCCCATGTGAGAACATGTATGTATGATCTTGAATAGAGATGATGCTCATCCAAGCATGATGATGATGGTGCCCATTATGTCTTTGAATGTTGCTCAAGAATCTCCAATTCAATGCTGACATGTGACAAATACTGATGGAATGAATCAAGTATCATAGAAGATTCAATAACTGGGAGCACAAGAACCATAGATGTATGTGGATAACTGGAACCATAAGAATCTGATATTGTCACTATAGAAGCTGATGTAAGTGAAGGAAGAGAAATCATATCTAAATAATACAAGGCTTATGCAACTTTATTGAAGTTTTCATAAAAAAGAAGACTAATGTCCTCAATGTGTGCTTCCCTATCAGCAATGTGAGACTCTATGAAAAGACATGAAATGTCAGGTAGATATGTGTCCCAATCAGAAATGCTAGGAAGACTAATATCATGTTGCAAAGAAGTGTTGGAAACTCTCGAAGAAATGACTCTGAAATCCGATGAAGCAACGGGAGGAGGTGGAGGAATGATGATTTCCTCTATGCCAACTAGACACTTTGTATCTGAATCATGATGTGGTATGTGAGTTGTGATCATAGTAGGATCATGCGGGAAGAGAGAAACATTGGAGTCTCCATGTATTTACCAAAATTTGATCCATAATGCATGTGGACATTCAATATCCATGATGACATACAAAGAGTCATCCAGAATATGTAAACCGATGAATCCACGAATATGATCATGATTATTAAACCATTTATCTTTCTGAGATTGTTTACCTGGTTCAGGGATAATTCCATACAGATATGGCATGAGATTATGGAACCTGAGATGTTTCAGGATGCCTTCACACCAAGACTTATAGTTTCCCCTTTCTAGGTTGATTACAAAAGAGTGGGTTTCATATCCCATTATTACAAAAATTTAATTCCTTTAGACAATAGAAAATCAACACATTAAGAACCCCCCAGATTAGATGACCCCTCCCATTTTAGCACTTTATAAAGTTAGTGCATTGCTAAAATAAACTCCCCCCTTTTACAAAATTCAATAATTGATGATATCAACAAATTTTGGTAGTTAAAAAAAACTAACAATTAATATTTGTAGTAACATTTGTTAACAAGTATAAAATTTTAATGTTAATTATCACAATTGACTAAATAAAGGCAACTAGGTCAATGGAGGATGACACCATGCCAAGCACACCAAGTTGACCAGATTTTGTGGAGATATTTAGGACACTTGCATGCCAACTATTGAAAACTTCGACCGGGTCTTGCTGCCTAAAGAGAAGTTCGATTCAAATGGCAAGAATTGAGGCTACATGTTGAAACCAAATTATGCCTCCAATGAAAAACCATAGTCTCAGCAACAATAAAAATACGCGGGTCTAAGCAAGGCAGTCAACCTCTCCTCTACACACTGGTTTCCTCTAGTAGATCAGCAAATCCCCAGGCGTAAATAACAGAGGAACAGTCACACTAGGAAGAGTTGCCCCTACACATAGATTAACATGCCTCCAAATTGCAAAAAAGGGTGGAGTCAAGTCGATGGCTGAGCATTTACTGGTAGCTAGTCCAAGCCCTGTTATCCTAAATTTTTGACTCGTTTTAAAATTTGGATAACCAATCAAAATTTTCATAAAACTTGAGATTTTTCTTCTCTAAGACATGCATTACGAGGTGCAAAGAGTGAAAAATCTCAATTTTAAGTTTATTAACCTTAGGGCTACTCTTTTTTCCCCTTTCGTTTCTAATTTTGTCCATTTCTGAGTCGTTTTGGGTGTCTTTTTGACCAATTTCGGGTTTTTAAAGCAACTCAGCAAATAGGGAAATTTTAACCTAGAAGCAAAATTGCCAAAGTGTTCAAAAATTCCGAAATTGCTTTAGTGACTGAAAAAGTCCAAATTTTTGACAAGTCCTTATATTTTTGATAAAAATAAAATTGTCATATGGATTCAAAAACCCGAATTTGTCAAAGTATTCATTTTTGACAAAATGAAAATTGCTAAGTCATTCAAAAGTCTGATTTGCTTTAAATAAAATTGCATTGAAGTCTAAAAAACCCGATTTTTGTAAAAAAAAAAAATGTTATGTTTTCAAAGAAACCCAATTTCATATTTTGATGTCATTTTATATTGCAAAAGACTTTGAAAAACCCGATGCTATTCAGATTCGAGCTAGTTGAATCCTTGTTTGCTTTTACTTCCCCATTTCATGGAGATTTCGTCAACCTTAATGCTTGAAGTTCGGAATTTTATCAGTAAATAGCCATCGCCCTTTTCATTTCTGAACGCGCCTAGGGTTTTATCTTCATTATTTTCAGTTCCAACTCGTTTTCAAGTATGTTATTTGTTTTCTTGTCTCTTTTTTTGTATTTTCTGTTATTTATTTCTTTGTATAAACGTGTTCTGCATTTATACTTTTAGTTTTTAATTCATACGTTATCTCTTGAAAACGCGTTTTTTCCTTTACACATTTTTTTGTTTTACGCCTTTTATCTTCTTATTTCCATTCGTATTTTGTTAATGTTTGCTTTTGTGTTTTACAAAACATGTTTTCTTTGTCTTCTTGTGCTAGTATAAAATGCGTATTAACCTTGCCTTTGTCGTATTCCCTTCATTACATCCTTCATTTTCCTTCATTCAATCATTCGCTCTCAATAAAATGCGTTTTCACTGCCATTTATTCCGCCCCTCATATAAAATGCATTTTCCATCTTCCATTTATCCTTCATACCCCACGCACCCTTTGTTCTCCTTCATTTCACTGAAATTCGTTTTCCATTTCATATATTCCATTCAAAATGCATTTTTCATCATTCTGCCATTTCCAGTAATAACTTTCACTTCATTTCGCCTTCATTCTATCTTCCATGCTCGTTTCCTTCATTTTCATTCATCCGCTTCAATCTTTCATTATCATTTTCCACAAGAATAAATATTCAGCTTTCATTCACCTTTCGGGTTTTTAACTCCAAAATGCAATTTCGGGATTTGTATTTGAAATTACAATTTTTGAAATTGCGAAATTGAAAAATTGTTAAACTTCCAAAAAGTCCTGACTGCCTTTGTAAAAATTGTCAAAGCTCTTTAAAATCCCAAAATTACAAAAAGCAGAAATTGCTAAAGCATCAAAAAGATCCGAAATTGTTGAAAGCATTCAAAAACCTGAAATGCCTTAAAAAGCACAAAAGTTGACCTTTTTCGACGAAATGCCAATTCCAAGCCAAAAATCTCTTTGTCTTCCTGCTGTTTCAAGAAGACAAGTCGTTATTTTTTACTGCCACCATCTTGTCATTTCGAATTCGTCTTCAACACTCGTCTTCCTTCATTCTTCCAAAGTCCATTTCATTGTTCTAGGGTTTGAGTTTCATCATGTCCACTCACGTTGATGCTGATGATGTTCTGACCTTATGGGGTTTTCACCGCAGTCTTACAGATTCCTGTTCAATGACAGACGAACCAACTTCTCCAAAAAGCAAAAAGATGAAATACAAGTTTGATAAATATCAGAATGAGATTTCTCTGTCTCACATTGTTTCAAATATTGACAAGATCAAAGACACAGAAATTGGGCATATTGATATGTCCGAGTTTCTTGAGAGAGCTGAGAAATCCACTTCTTCTGATATGCAGAAATTGCTGAGAAGTCATATCCATCTGGTGTCTTTTTTTCCTGTTGCTTCCCTTGAACCTGAATTCGTCCTTGCATGTGCCGCACACTTTGATAGAGAATCCAGAACTATCAAGGATGATGATGGCAATGTGGTTATCAGACTTGATGCTAAAACAATCAACAGAGTTTTCAGAGTTCCTGATGCTACTACTTATTCAGAGATCTCATTGAAGAGTGCTCACAGACATTTTGAGCAGAAAAAGAATGATTGTATTAGACATATCAATTCTAAGTTGCTTCTCAAACCACGGCCTTGTGTGACCCGGATACCTAAGTTGTATCGGTCTGATTTTAAAGAGGAAATTAATGATATGATCACTCTTCTGAGCAGAATTGCAGGGTTGAAAGTTTCTAATGTGTTTGAAAACTGGATGTATAAGTTCATGGTGGTTGTTAGAAAAGCACAGCATCCAATTTTCTAGGGAGAGATAATCAGTGACAGTTTGTGTGAACAGCTTGCACAGGTTCCTACCACTCTTACTTTCTATATGAACTCATACTTGGTTTATATAGCAGCTTCTTTGAGACATTTTCCAGGCCTATCTCCTGAAGGTGACAGATCATTAGTGCCTGTATGGAAGTATTATGATCAGCTGACTTTTATTCCAAGTCGAGCGCATTATAGAATGGTTCAAGATGCCTTCTTTGGTTATTTTATGTGTTTGTTTGATAAAGAATTGGTAAACAACAGGGTATCTGAGGCAGCTTGGAATAAAGTTAATCAGTATGGCTGCTTGTTTCTTCAATTCCCTACCTTTACTTATATGAGAGTTGGATGCTTTGAAGACCAACCTTATATGCTTCCAAGATATCCGACTGATAAGATCATTCTGATGGAGCTGGGAAGGCAGTTGATGGCAGTTCATTCATGTCAAGCTACGCAACACAAGTCTGGAATCAGTATTTCTTCACATAATCCATTGGTAATCGGGAGGTATTCTTTGACAACTTCTTCAAGAGCCAAAGCAATGGAAACTGAACTCTAGGAAATAACATTGAAAAGATTTCAGGCAAGGGTAGATTTTGATTATAGAAGAATGAAAGATAAAATAAAAAGAGCCTTCACTCATGTTCACCGCATTGAAGACATTTGGGCAGATCTCCGAACAGAAAAAGATATATACAAAATGGATTATTGCAAGCTTACATTGGAGCAAATTATTGACCTGAATCTGACTTTAATTCTAGAAGGAGTAATTGATGATAGGCAGATTTTGGATCCTGAATACGAAGAACAAGGAGTTACTAATGCCCCTATTCCTGCAATTCAGTGGTCTCAAAAGGAATTCGTCTCTATCTTTGATAGATTTCAATCAGTCTTGGTGAACACCAACTCTTGGCTCAAAAGCATAGGTGTTAAAACTATCAAAATCAAAGTTAGGGCTGAAGATGATCCAGTTGGTCCTAGGGGATTGAAATCAGAAATTAGAGAGCAATCAAAAGAAGGAGCTTCCTCTTCAGGTACCAGAATTAAGCTAAAGTTAAGCAGAGCTGTAGAACAACCATTAGAAAAGGAAACACTAAAGGGAAAAGAAGTCAATGAAATGCAGATTCAAGTTTTGGATCAGCAAGGAGAAGACGAGGTTCTTGAGACCTCTACCATTCTAAGTGAGATAACTCCTCACATTGAAGCTCCAATACCAAAATCAACCATATCTCCTATGTCCCCTATCGACAGTGATGTTGATTCCTTTTCCACTGTATTTGTTCCTTCTATTCCACCTCAAGAGATTAGTCATCAGCCTTCATCAGTAATGAGTACTCCCATAAGAAGCTTGCCCGATAACTTCAAGAGTATTTTTGACATAAATCCAATCTTTCCAGCCATGTCATAAATGACTCTTCCGGAAATAGATACATCTATAACAAGCTTTGATTCTTTCATGGCCAATCCTAGTTGTAATTTATCTTCTGCACAAAACATAGTTGCTGTACAAACCGAGGCACCTCCTAGAATTTCTGTTGTATCACAAACTGAGGCTATTTCTACGGAGACCACAGTTGCTATTTCAGATGTGACAACCTTGGATCTTCCTCCATGGTTGAATTCAATTGCTCCTAAAAGAAAGAAACAAGTAGTGTCTCCTGATATTTTTGATTTTCAAAAATTGAAGAAATCAAAACCGATGGTTGCAAAGAAAGCTAAAACAGTCTCACAAGTTTTTGTTGATAGCAATAGAATGAAATATGCTAAGATTGCAGAGCCGCTAGTTGATAAACCACATCAAGAGATGCAGGTATCTGATTACAGGTTCACAAGAGTGGAATTGGGCAAGCAGACTCATGCCAATATGATGCAGGATGCTCAAAGTTCAATGACGATTTTGACACAAAGCTATAATGAACTTCTAGCCAGATAGGAAAAGCTCAAAGAAGACAATGCTCAGCTGGTTTCAGTTATTCAAAGGATTACAGGATCATTAGAATTAGTTGATTCTTTATCTACAGCTCCTCCCAATGAATCAGTTAGACAATTAGAAAGAATTGCACAAAAGGCCAAGGCAGTTGATTCATGGATAACTCAGCTAATTGATCAAAGTATTCCAATAATTGAGAAGACTTTGCAAGTTCTCAAGAATGTCAGAATAGCAAAGATAAAACTGAATCAGACTTTAGAAGCTTTCAAGCAAAGTTTGGAATCACTTGAAAAGGATTTAAAAATATGGCATGAGATAGATCAAGTCAAGTTACAAATTCTATGTAGCAACTCGATCTTGCCAAACAGAGAGAAGTATATAGAATTTGAAGAACTTATGACAAATAGATCATTGGTCATTCAAGATCTTATCAAAGATATCCAGGCCACTTTAGAAATGAATGATGAAGTTCAACAGGATATTCTTTCAAGTTTTGAAAAGATCTCTTGTACAGTTTTAAATCAAGAAGATGAATTACTTGCAGCTGATTCAGTTACTTCAGAAATGGCAGCCAATCTTCGTCAACAAATGGAATCAGAGCAGTTTTCTATGGATTCAATTCAAAAGCTTGTCAATCATCAAACAATCCTTGAGAAAATGAAAACTTCTTATGAAGAGCATAGATTGGCAACAATCAGATACTTTGATGTAATTTTGAAGACAGTTGCAGTAGCCAAGAACACGTTGGGTCCTGATCCGAATGAGTTGCAGACCATCATCAGCAAATTCTTATCTGTCAAAGATAGGAATTAAACAGATTGAAATTTTAAATTGTTGTATGTATTTTTACTTTCGACAAAATATATGTAAAAACAAATTTTGCAATTGCAAGTGTTCTTTCCTTGCAATTTTCAAAAATGTAATTACATGTAAAATCTTACAAGACAAATCACAATTTGGATTGTAATTTTGAATAAGTCAATTGCAATTAGTTATCTGTTGAGAGATTTTCTCAAGTTTGTTGAGATCCTCCCACCTTTTTCTCTAGACCTTCCTCCTATAAATACTTGAGGGGTCTATTGTAATAGGTATCTTTTTAGCAAGCAAGAAAACTCTGCAGAATTTTGTACTCATAAAGTCTTTGAACTTTATAGTGGAATATTGTGAATTTTCAAGTAATATCAAGAAGCTGGAATTTCAGACTTTGAGCTGAATTCTCATTTTGCATCCTTAATGTTCTCATGTCATTTTGGGGCATCATTTTGTGATTATTTGAGAGTTATAGAAGATTGCTAGAGAGAGATTCGATTTAAATATCTGCAGTCTTTGTGCTGTAAATGTGAAGATTGAATTCATAGTTAGTATTAGAAATTGAGAAGAATTATAAGTCTTTGTGCTCATAGTATTTCTCATTTAGAGTAGTCAAAAGATACTTCATAATTATAGTCTTTGAGCTGTTTTGTGTTGTACTTTTTCATCAAGTAATTATTCTGAAAAGGGTAGATAGGATCTCATTCCTCAAGACTTTGTGCTTATTGGTTGTTTTCCCGTCCCAGAGGAAGTAACAGAAGTCTTTGTGCTTTCAGGAAACTTTATTTCCTCTTTCTTAATTTCACTATGTAGCTGCTGTAATAAATTTTATCCACATGTATTGTTTCTTTTATGTGAAAAGAGAAGAACGTAATCTTTCCTGAAATAAGAGGAACGATTGATGTCCTACCCATATCAGTTTTATTTAGTTAAAGGGGGAGCCTTCCCTTAATTAGGAGAGTTCAAACTCACGTGCTGTGGTTGAAATCACCATTTTGTATACTTTCACAAGAATACAAAATTTCCAACCAACAATTTTTGGTGACTCTGCTGGGGATACGAACTCATTTGAAAGTCTCTCACTTTCTTTTGAAGTCTAGTATTCTTAATTTGTTTACTTGTTTCTGTTTTAGCTTCTACACTGGAAGGAATCCGTTATTACGTTCGTCGTAAGAAAGGACAAAGCTCTCAAGAAATATCTCCTGGTGAACAAGCTAAGTTTGAGTTGCTCAGTAGTATATCCTCCCTTTCACAAACTACAAGCTTCCATCCGTCCAAGAAGGAAAAGCCCATCCCAAGTGAACATTCAGCCTTTTTCCTCAAACCTTTGATTTCAGTTGTTCCTACTATCCAAGCGATGGCTCAAGGTCCATGGGGAGCAGCTTTTGGTCCTTTAAATCTTACTCCACCTCTTCATGCTCTTCCTCAAGGCTCACGTAAGAATCTACCAAAGTTTTATGGAGATGGTAAGCAGCACCCTGATGAACATATCAAGGCTTTCTCAATGGCTTGTGGTGTTCTAGGAGTAGAACATCAAGATGTTGATGTACGATTGTTTGTGGAAACACTACAAGGAATTGCAGTTGACTGGTTTTACAATTTGAGAGCTGGTGATATTACTAGTTGGGATACTCTCAAGAGTAAGTTTGAAGAACGTTTCAAGCCTGTCGAAGATGAACATGCATTACTGGCTCAGCTGACCCAAATGAAGAAAGATACACATGAGAATATGCGTGAATTCATTTCAAAGTTTAATAAACTAGCAAACAGAATTCCTACTGATTCCCAACCCACTCCTACAAATCTCAAGTGTTTCTTCATCAACACTCAGCTGCCAGAAGTCAGTTTTCTACTGAGAAGATCAACTCCAACAACTTTGGCTCATGCTCAAGTTCTTGCTACAGAAATTGAAGATGATTTGATCTTGGCTGGGAAAATCTGGAAGGATCCTAATCGATTCAAAGGAAATTCCATTTTTGAGTCTTCTACTTCAACTTCTACTGATCCTATGGTACAGAAGTTGGCTAATGAACTTCTCGCTTTGAAGAAGCAAGTTTCACAAGATTCTTTTGCTGCTCCATACAAGGATATTCCTAGGAGGACATATCCAAATTCTGCTTCCAACTATGCTACCAGAAATCAGACTAAATTGCCTCCTACTCCTGAGAGGCTTGCACTTGAAGCTCCTCCAAAGAATACAGCTGTTGGTTATTATGAAATAGATCGAGAAGAACTATCTTCCAATGATTTCCAAGCAAAAGATGAAGCTATCTTTAATCAAGAAGATGAAGAGGTAGCTGGCGACTCCACAATCTGATACATGCATTATGATGATTCAGCTAAAACAGAAAATGTTGAGAGTCAAGCATATGCTATTATCACAAGATCCCAGACCCGGTTGGCTCAAAAGGATGAAGAAGCAAAGGTGAAAAACAACGTTCAGTTGCCAGTGACCATTGCTAAGAAGGGGATGCCATTGCCCACCTTGACCAAGGATCCTTCAAAAAATCAAGTAAGCAATTCTCCCTCTGTTCTTTCTGGTGAGCCTAAGACTAATGTATCTAATCCTAAAGTATTGGCTGAGAATACATCATCTCTGTCTCTAGCAAATTCTTTCCAAGCTTTTGATATTATTGACCATGCTAGGAAGACTAAGATCCAAATGTCTGAGGTTGAGTATCTTCAAGCTAATCCTGATCAGCTTGAGAGATTGGTTAAATTTGTTAAAAGTAGTGAAACTCGTCCTATTTCAAACATACCTATTGTCCAAGAACCCAAAAATCTACCCAATAATTTGGTTATCATTCCATCCTCAGTTCCAGGAAAGATAGATCCTTTATATATTTCCTTGCTAATTAATGGTTTCAAATTAAGCAATTGTATTATAGATTCTGGTGCTTCAGATAATGTCATGCCAATCAAAGTTGCTGATTGTCTTGGATTAACTCTTACCAAAACTTTTGGTAATTGTTACTCTATGGATAATAAACAAGTGCCTCTTGTTGGGCAAATCAAAGATGCACAATTCGCCTTTGCAGCCTTTCCTGAGAAAAAGATAAAGATGGTTGTCCTTGTTGCGGACGTCCCAGCTTCTTATGGAATGCTCCTTGGACATAACTTCTGTAAAGATGTAGGAGGCGAGCTCAACATGGATATGATAGAGGCCAGAATTCCTGTGAAGGGTGTTGTGCAAAAACTTGTTCCTGAAAGGGAAACCAAGTATACCGTGGTGAAATCTGATGACCCTCATGCTCAGATTCTTTTTGAATCAGCTGGTTTCAAGAACTACTATCTCCATATTGATGAGATCTCTGAATTTGCTGAAGATTGGTGTTCTGTTGATTCTTCAACTCTTTCACTAAATGAAGGAAGTTCTAATAATGGAGAAGATTCAACACTAGCTGAATATCCCCTTGATCGTATGATAGAAGATGTTGAATCTTTTACTTCAGAAAAGGATATTGAAATTCTTCCTCAAGACGAAGAAAATCAGTCTTCTCCCATGGAAGATGAGCCCCCTCTTTCTTCCACCTTTGAAGTAGGAGAATCCAGCAGTCTTTATATTGATGATAGCTCTAATGATGTTTGGATTCTGGAGTTTCACGGCAGTTGTGCTACTAATGGATCCGGAGCTGGTGTGGTTCTAATTTCTCCAAAAGGTCAGATCTTTCCATATTCTTTCAAATTGCAGTTTGCAAATACTAATAACACAACAGAGTATGAAGCTCTCTTATTAGGCATGAGTGTTGCACTTCAGAGAGGAATTAAAAATTTGCACACTCAAGGAGATGCAGAGTTGATAATTTGTCAAGGAATATCTAACAGACCAAGAATGATAGACTCTGACATTACCGTAATTTGGTATGGGAGAACATTCAAGATTTTGATGCTTTCAGCATCTCAGTTGTTCCTAGAGAATTCAATGACAGAGCAGATTCTCTCGCTGTTTCAGCAACTCTCCTTATTCCTCATCTTGATTTTAATCAAGATAAATATATTGTTGAAATAATCCGCAGACCTAGTGTTCCAGATAATTGGGACCATTGGCAGATTTTCAATGATGATAAACAGATTATTAACTTTTTACAAGTTGATGATGGTTTTAATAATCTATATTTTGAAGGTAGCAATTCTTCTCCTTCCTCAGATTCTATGACAGATTCTTGGTCTGAATTAGATGGAGAAATTCTGTAGTTAAAGGGGAATAAAATTCCCAAGGGACTGGTATCTCTGGAAAAGCTTTTTGACAAGCATGACCGATATATCAAAAAGCAGCAACAAGTGAATTCAGATTCTTTTACGGGGTATGACAAGTATAATATTGGGTCTGAAGATGATCCCAAGATGGTTAACATTGGTAACAGTTGCACTCCAGAAGAGAGAAATCAGATTATCCAGTTGTTACAGCAGTACAGAGATGTGCTAGCTTATTCGTATGATGATCTGAAATCTTTTCAGTTAGGAGAAGTTCAACATGAAATTCCTTTGAAGAGTGATGCAGCTCCTTTTAAACAAAAGCAGCACCAGTATAATCCCAAAATTTTTGGCACTATCTATTATGAAATTCAAAAGATGCTAGATGCACAAATTATTTTTCCCATTCATCATTCAACTTGGGTAGCCAATATAGTTCCAGTACGCAAGAAGAATGGAGAAATTCACATTTGTGTGGATTTTCAGAATCTCAATCAGCAGTCATTGAAGGATAATTATCCTTTACCTATTATGGATCAAGTGCTCCAGACAGTAACAGGTTCTCAAATGATGTCTATGCTGGACGGATTTTCAGGCTACAACCAGATTGAGGTAAGTGAAGCAGACAGACATAAAACTGCTTTTACTACTCCATGGGGTACTTTTGCATATCGTAGAATGCCTTTTGGATTAATTAATGCAGGAGCAACCTTTCAAAGAGCAATGGATTTAGCTTTCTGTGGTATCTTAGGAAGGTATATTGTGGTGTATTTGGATGATCTCACCGTCTTCTCAAAAGATCGTGAGAATCATTTATTTCATTTACAAAATGTGCTGGAGAGATGTCGCGAGCATGGTGTTTCTCTTAATCCCAAGAAGTCTATCTTTGGGGTTACTGAGGGTAAACTTCTGGGACATGTTGTATCAAACGAAGGAATCAAGATTGATCTAGAGAGAGTAAAATCTATTCAGAATCTGCCTTTGCCATCTAGTAAGACAGCTGTTCATTCTTTCTTCGGGAAAGTGAATTTCTTGAGGAGATTTGTTCCAGATTTTGCTGAGAAAACACGTCATATTGTTGATATGATGAAAGGGAAAGCTGCTTTTCATTGGAATGATGAAGGTAAAGACGCTTTTGCTGAAATCAAAGATGCAATTGCTCATGCCCCAATGCTGGTTAGTCCAGATTACACTAAATATTTTATTATGTACAGTTATTCTTCAGAGCATACCATGTCTGCTATTCTAATGCAGCAAAATTCAAAAGGGATTGAGTCTCCCATTGCCTTCATGAGTTGTCCATTAAAACTTCATGAGCTCAAATATTCTACAGTTGAGAAGAACGCTTTTGTTGTTGTAAAGGCAATCAAATATTTCAGGTTCTACATTCTCAATTCCCATACGATAGTGTTAGTTCCAGATACAGCTGTCAAATCCATTTTGACACAGCAAGATTTTGGTACAAAAAGAGGAAATTGGGTGGCTAAAATCCAAGAGTATGATTTAGAAATAAAACCTACCAAGCTTTTTCGTGGCAGAGGTTTATGTCAGCTGATGGCTGAAAGCAATTCAGAAGAAAGTGAAGAGGAGACTTATGAAGATCTTCCTAAAGTGTTATTTGTCAGCACTACTGATGAGTGGTATTCTAATATTGCCTATTTTCTGACTTATGGTGAATGTCCAACTCATCTCTCTTTCAAAGAAAAAAGAAATTTAAAACTCAAGGCTGCAAATTATATTCTTTGGGATAATGGTTTGTATAAAAGGACTCTTGATGGTAACTTTCAGCGTTGTGTTGATAAGGCGCAGCAAGACAGGTTGCTTGAATCTTTTCACAATTTAGCATGTGGTGGCCATTTCTCTCCATCAATAACTGCTCACAAGATCTTGAGAGCTAGGTATTATTGGCCTACGCTTTTTCAAGACACATATAAATGGGTACGTAAATGTACACAATGCCAGCAATTTGTTGGTAAGCAAAAAATGATGGCACAGTCGTTAAAACCAGTTGTGATAGAAGAGCCTTCAGGAAATGGGGAATCGATTTTATTGGCATCATTAACCCTCATTCAAGTGTTGGACAAACCTTTGTTCTTGCTACAACAAACTATTTCACCAAGTGGGTAGAGGCTATTCCTGTGAAACATGCTACTTCTGAGGTAGTGTGTAGATTTTTGAAAGAAAACATCATATCAAGATTTGGTGTTCTTTATAAGGTGGTGACTGACAATGCATCCTCTTTCTCATCTTACAAGGTAACCCAATTCTATTTTGATTATAGCATAATATTGGCTCATTCTTCAGATTATTACCCTCAAGGTAATGGTCAAGCAGAATCGAGTAACAAAAATCTGATCACTATCATCCAAAATCTTGTTGATGAGAATCAAAGATCATGGCATAAAGCGTTGTATGATGCTTTATGGGCTGACCGCATTACACCCAAGAGAGCCATTGGCATGTCTCCATTTCAGTTGCTCTATGGAGTAAATGCAGAAATTCCTATTACATTGGAACTTCCAGCCCTCAAGTTGATTAAAGCTGTAGAAGATGCTACATTTGAAAGTTCTCTTGATAAGCGGATAATGTTTCTCTCTCAATTAGAGGAACAAAGATCACAAGTAGTGGATCGTATCAATGACCATCAGAAGCAAGTTAAAGCTCTCTTCGACAAAAAAGCAAAGCAGAAGGTCTTCCAAGTTGGTGATCACGTCTTGCTTTGGGATAAGAGGAGGGAACCAAAAGGAATGCATGGGAAATTTGATTCTCTTTGGCGTGGTCCTTTTGTCATCCATCAAGCAATTGGTGAGAATAGCTTCTTGCTGGCGTATCAAGATGGCACTCCGTTCCCACTTCCTTACAGTGGGCAACATCTAAAACACTACTTTCAATAGAGTTTTAGGTTAGTTTATGTATATAAGGTTTGAGTCTTTTAGTTTTTTTTTTCTTTTTAGTCTTTTAAATTATTTTTAGTCTTTTTAATCTTTTGAGTCTTTTATTTTTGTGTTTTGTTTAGTGACTCCGTAGCCTAATGAATCATAAGGCACTTATAGATTCTGGATTCTACTACCTTCGTCTTCGAAGGCAGTTCCCCAGTCGGAGCCAGCTGTTATCCTAAATTTTTGACTCGTTTTAAAATTTGGATAACCAATCAAAATTTTCATAAAACTTGAGATTTTTCTTCTCTAAGACACGCATTACGAGGTGCAAAGAGTGACAAATCTCGATTTTAAGTTTATTAACCTTAGGGCTACTCTTTTTTCCCCTTTCGTTTCTGTTTTCGTCCATTTCTGAGTCATTTTGGGTGTCTTTTTGACCAATTTCGGGTTTTTAAAGCAACTCAGCAAATAGGGAAATTTTAACCTGGAAGCAAAATTGCCAAAGTGTTCAAAAATCCTGAAATTGCTTTAGTGACTGAAAAAGTCTGAATTTTTGACAAGTCCTTATATTTTTGATAAAAATAAAATTGTCATATGGATTCAAAAACCCAAATTTGTCAAAGTATTCATTTTTGACAAAATGAAAATTGCTAATTCATTCAAAAGTCCGATTTGCTTTAAATAAAATTGCATTGAAGTCTAAAAAACCCATTTTTTGTAAAAAAAAACATGTTATGTTTTCAAAGAAACCCGATTTCATATTTTGATGTCATTTTATATTGCAAAAGACTTTGAAAAACCCGATGCTATTCAGATTCAAGCTAGTTGAATCCTTGTTTGCTTTTACTTCCCCATTTCATGGAGATTTCGTCAACCTTAATGCTTGAAGTTCAGACTTTTATCAGTAAATAGCCATCGCCCTTTTCATTTCTGAACGCGCCTAGGGTTTTATCTTCATTATTTTCAGTTCCAACTTGTTTTCAGGTATGCTATTTGTTTTCTTGTCTCTTTTTTTGTATTTTCTGTTATTTATTTCTTTGTATAAACGTGTTCTGCATTTATACTTTTAGTTTTTAATTCATACGTTATCTCTTGAAAACGCATTTTTTCCTTTACACGTTTTTCTATTTTACGCCTTTTATCTTCGGGTATGTGCAGGATCATGGTATGCCAAAAAGTGGCAATATTTGTAGGGTATGTGGCTGACGACTTTTTTTTCACCCAAAATTAATGAAACAAAAGGGTTTTTAGAGGAGATTCTCATCTTTCCAAAAATATAAATTATGATTTAATTTGAATTTAATAAATAATTATTATTCATTTTCTATTAGAATTATGACTAAAGTCCTCGATAGGCTGATTGAAAAACATCTATAACTTTCAAAGCGGTATCATATTTTTGAATCGAACATCGTCACATTCTATGCTTTACATACTATAGGATTAAAAACAAAAATTAAATTTCATGAATTTTTGACCAAGTTAAGGTGGTCGACGGACGAAGTTTTATATTTTCTAAAAGTTGTAATAAAAATTCATAATTAATTATTTACTTGGAAAAAATTACAAAAATATGCATCACATCCGACATGAGTCCTCTACTTATATATAAAATATTACAAAAAATATTATCATTTTATTATGGTTAGGGTGGTCGACAGACACCTACTTCTTATTTTTCCCCAAATTTAAGTACTACGATTGAAATTTCAAATTTTCACCAAATAGATTTTATTTATTTTTAAATAAACCTAGTATTTTAGAAACTACATTCAATTTTCTACAAATTATATTCTTACATATTTTTGAAATAATATAGATAACTTATTCAAATATTTACGTCAAGTTGCCTAACACTGATTTTTCTGAATTTTTTGCCACTTAGGGGCCTGTTTGGCATACCATGATCCTGCACATGCCCCTTCTTATTTCCATTCATATTTTGTTAATGTTTGCTTTTGCGTTTTACAAAACGTGTTTTCTTTATCTTTTTGTGCTGGTATAAAATGCGTATTAACCTTGCCTTTGTCGTATTCCCTTCATTACATCCTTCATTTTCCTTCATTCCATCATTCGCTCTCAATAAAATGCGTTTTCACTGCCATTTATTTTGCCCCTCATATAAAATGCATTTTCCATCTTCCATTTATCCTTCATACCCCACCCACTCTTTGTTCTCCTTCATTTCACTGAAATTCTTTTCCATTTCATATATTCCATTCAAAACGCATTTTTCATCATTCTGCCATTTCCAACAATAACTTTCACTTCATTTTGCCTTCATTCTATCTTCCATGCTCGTTTCCTTCATTTTCATTCATCCGCTTCAATCTTCCATTATCATTTTCCACAAGAATAAATATTCAGCTTTCATTCACCTTTCGGGTTTTTAACTCCAAAATGCAATTTCGGGATTTGTATTTGAAATTACAATTTTTGAAATTGCAAAATTGCAAAATTGTTAAACTTCCAAAAAGTCTCGACTGCCTTTGTAAAAATTGTCAAAGCTCTTTAAAATCCCAAAATTACAAAAAGCAGAAATTGCTAAAGCATCAAAAAGTTCTGAAATTGTTGAAAGCATTCAAAAACCCGAAATGCCTTAAAAAGCACAAAAGTTGACCTTTTTGGACGAAATTCCAAATCCAAGCCAAAAATCTCTTTGTCTTGCTGCTATTTCAAGAAGACAAGTCATTATTTTTGACTGCCACCATCCTGCCATTTTGAATTCGTCTTCAACACCCATCTTCCTTCATTCTTCCAAAGTCCATTTCATTGTTCTAGGGTTTGAGTTTCATCATGTCCACTCACGTTAATGCTGATGATGTTCTGACCTTATGGGGTTTTCACTGCAGTCTTACAGATTCCTGTTCAATGACAGACGAACCAACTTCTCCAAAAAGCAAAAAGATGAAATACAAGTTTGATAAATATCAGAATGAGATTTCTCTGTCTCACGTTGTTTCAAATATTGACGAGATCAAAGACATAGAAATTGGGCATATTGATATGTCCGAGTTTCTTGAGAGAGCTGAGAAATCCACTTCTTCTGATATGCAGAAATTGCTGAGAAGTCATATCCATCTGGTGTCTTCTTTTCCTGTTGTTGCCCTTGAACCTGAATTCGTCCTTGCATGTGCCGCACACTTTGATAGAGAATCCAGAACTATCAAGGATGATGATGGCAACGTGGTTATCAGACTTGATGCTGAAACAATCAACAGAGTTTTCAGAGTTCTTGATGCTACTACTTATTCAGAGATCTCATTGAAGAGTGCTCACAGACATTTTGAGCAGAAAAAGAATGATTGTATTAGACATATCAATTATAAGTGGCTTCTCAAACCACGGCCTTGTGTGACCTGGATACCTAAGTTGTATCGATCTGATTTTAAAGAGGAAATTAATGATATGATCACTCTTCTGAGCAGAATTGCAGGGTTGAAAGTTTCTAATGTGTTTGAAAACTGGATGTATAAGTTCATGGTGGTTGTTAGAAAAGCACAGCATCTAATTTTCTAGGAAGAGATAATCAGTGGCAGTTTGTGTGAACAGCTTGCACAGGTTCCTACCACTCTTACTTTCTATATGAACTCATACTTGGTTTATATAGCAGCTTCTTTGAGACATTTTCCAGGCCTATCTCCTGAAGGTGACAGATCATTAGTGCCTGTATGGAAGTATTATGATCAACTGACTTTTATTCCAAGTCGAGCGCATTATAGAAGGGTTCAAGATGCCTTCTTTGGTTATTTTATGTGTTTGTTTGATAAAGAATTGGTAAACAACAGGGTATCTGAGGCATCTTGGAATAAAGTTAATCAGTATGGCTGCTTGTTTCTTCAATTCCCTACCTTTACTTATATGAGAGTTGGATGCTTTGAAGACCAACCTTATATGCTTCCAAGATATCCGACTGATAAGATCATTCTGATGGAGCTGGGAAGGCAGTTGATGGCAGTTCATTCATGTCAAGCTACGCAACACGAGTCTGGAATCGGTATTTCTTCACATAATCCATTGGTAATCGGGAGGTATTCTTTGACAACTTCTTCAAGAGCCAAAGCAATGGAAACTGAACTCCAGGAAATAACATTGAAAAGATTTCAGGCAAGGGTAGATTTTGATTATAGAAGAATGAAAGATAAAATAAAAAGAGCCTTCACTCATGTTCACCGCATTGAAGACATTTGGGCAGATCTCCGAACAGAAAAAAATATATACAAAATGGATCATTACAGGCTTACATTGGAGCAAATTATTGACCTGAATCTGACTTTAATTCTAGAAGGAGTAATTGATGATAGGCAAATTTTGGATCCTGAATACGAAGAACAAGGAGTTGCTAATGCCCCTATTCCTGCAATTCAATGGTCTCAAAAGGAATCCGTCTCTATCTTTGATAGATTTCAATCAGTCTTAGCGAACACCAACTCTTGGCTCAAAAGCATAGGTGTTAAAACTATCAAAATCAAAGTTAGGGCTGAAGATGATCCAGCTGGTCCTAGGGGATTGAAATCAGAAATTAGAGAGCAATCAAAAGAAAGAGCTTCCTCTTCAAGTACCAGAATTAAGCTGAAGGTAAGCAGAGCTGCAGAACAACCATTGGAAAGGGAAACACTAAAGGGAAAAGAAGTCAATGAAATGCAGATTCAAGTTTTGGATCAGCAAGGAGAAGACGAGGTTCTTGAGACCTCTACCATTCTAAGTGAGATAACTCCTCCCATTGAAGCTCCAATACCAGAATCAGCCATATCTCCTATGTCCCCTATCGACAGTGATGTTGATTCCTTTTCCACTATATTTGTTCCTTCTATTCCACCTCAAGAGATTAGTCATCAGCCTTCATCAGTAATGAGCACTCCCATAAGAAGCTTGCCCGATAACTTCAAGAGTATTTTTGACATAAATCCAATCTTTCCAGCCATGTCTGAAATGACTCTTCCGGAAATAGATACATCTGTAACAAGCTTTGATTCTTTCATGGCCAATCCTAGTTGTAATTTGTCTTCTGTACAAAACATAGTTGCTGTACAAACTAAGGCACCTCCTAGAATTTCTGTTGTATCACAAACTGAGGCTATTTCTACGGAGACCGCAGTTGATATTTTAGATGTGACAACCTTGGATCTTCCTCCATGGTTTAATTCAATTGCTCCTAAAAGAAGGAAACAAGCAGTGTCTCCTGATATTTTTGATTTTCAAAAATTGAAGAAATCAAAACCAATGGTTGCAAAGAAAGCTAAAAGAGTCTCACAAGTTTTTGTTGATAGCAATAGAATGAAATATGCTGAGATTGCAGAGCCGCTAGTTGATAAACCACATGAAGAGATGTAGGTATCTGATTACAGGTTCACAAGAGTGGAATTGGGCAAGCAGACTCATGCCAATATGATGTAGGATGCTCAAAGTTCAGTGACGATTTTGACACAAAGCTATAATGAACTTCTAGCCAGAAAGGAAAAGCTCAAAGAAGACAATGCTTAGCTGGTTTCAGTTATTCAAAGGATTACAGGATCATCAGAAGCAGTTGATTCTTTATCTATAGCTCCTCCCAATGAATCAGTTAGACAATTAGAAAGAATTGCACAAAAGGCCAAGGCAGTTGATTCATGGATAACTCAGCTAATTGATAAAAGTATTCCAACAATTGAGAAGACTTTGCAAGTTCTCAAGAATGTCAAAATAGCAAAGATAAAATTGAATCAGACTTTAGAAGCTTTCAAGCAAAGTTTGGAATCACTTGAAAAGGATTTAAAAATCTGGCATGAGATAGATCAAGTCAAGTTACAAATTCTATGCAGCAACTCGATCTTGCCAAACAGAGAGAAGTATATAGAATTTGAAGAACTTATGACAAATAGATCATTGGTCATTCAAGATCTTATCAAAGATATCCAGGCCACTTTAGAAATGAATGATGAAGTTAAGCAAGATATTCTTTCAAGTTTTGAAAAGATCTCTTGTACAGTTTTAAATCACGAAGATGAATTACTTGCAGCTGATTCAGTTACTTCAGAAATGGCAGCCAATCTTCGTCAACAAATGGAATCAGAGCAGTTTTCTATGGATTCAATTCAAAAGCTTGTCAATCCTCAAACAATCCTTGAGAAAATGAAAACTTCTTATGAAGAGCATAGATTGGCAACAATCAGATACTTTGATGTAATTTTGAAGACAGTTGTAGTAGCCAAGAACACGTTGGGTCCTGATTCGAATGAGTTGCAGACCATCATCAGCAAATTCTTATCTTTCAAAGATAGGAATGAAATAGATTGAAATTTTAAATTGTTTTATGTATTTTTACTTTCGACAAAATATATGTAAAAACAAATTTTGCAATTGCAAGTGTTCTTTCCTTGCAGTTTTCAAAAATGTAATTACATGTAAAATCTTACAAAACAAATCACAATTTGGATTGTAATTTTGAATAAGTCAATCGCAATTAGTTATCGGTTGAGAGATTTTCTCAAGTTTGTTGAGATCCTCCCACCTTTTTCTCCAGACCTTCCTCCTATAAATACTTGAGGGGTCTATTGTAATAGGTATCTTTTTAGCAAGCAAGAAAACTCTGCAGAATTTTGTACTCATAAAGTCTTTGAGCTTTATAGTGGAATATTGTGAATTTTCAAGTAATATCAAGAAGCTGGAATTTTAGACTTTGAGCTGAATTCTCATTTTGCATCCTTAATGTTCTTATGTCATTTCGGGGCATCATTTTGTGATTATTTGAGAGTTATAGAAGATTGCTAGAGAGAGATTCGATTTAAATATCTGCAGTCTTTGTGCTGTAAATGTGAAGATTGAATTCATAGTTAGTATTAGAAATTGAGAAGAATTATAAGTCTTTGTGCTCATAGTATTTCTCATTTAGAGTAGTCAAAAGATACATCGTAATTACAGTCTTTGAGTTGTTTTGTGTTGTACTTTTTCATCAAGTAATTTTTCTGAAAAGGGTAGATAGGATCTCATTCATCAAGACTTTGTGCTTATTGGTTGTTTTCTCGTCCCGGAGGAAGTAACAGAAGTCTTTGTGCTTTCAGGAAACTTTATTTCCTCTTTCTTAATTTCACTATGTAGCTGCTGTAATAAATTTTATCCACATACTATTGTTTCTTTTCTGTGAAGAGAGAAGAACATAATCTTTCCTGAAATAAGAGGAACGATTGATGTCCTACCCATATCAGTTTTATTTAGTTAAAGGGGGAGCCTTCCCTTAATTAGGAGAGTTCAAACTCACGTGCTGTGGTTGAAATCACCATTTTGTATACTTTCACAAGAATACAAAATTTCCAACCAACAAGCCCTAGATATGGCACAATTTTCATAGATTAGGCGCAGTCTTTCTCCATGCATAGGCCTCTCTCATAGATCCCACGAACAACTATCTCCTTTCCATGTCGAATGCAGGTCAAACCTACAAATTTTGGCTTGCACCAAAGTTAATTTTTTTCCTCAAATTGCCCAATCACGACCTCAAATCCAAGAAGCCAGTAGTGATTCGGCCTCGAAATCCAAATGGGCTAAGAAAGGCAGAATGCTCACAACTGTACTTCAATTACTCTTTCACCACGATTTCAGGGTGAAATAGTGACTTAGAAAGCAAAAGCAAAGGGGAGAAAAATAGAGAAGGAAGAGGATACAGAGGAATGTGTCAGCCTGAAAACTTCTTTCTTTGATGGCCCTAATACCATGAAAGAACTAATGATCACAAAGAAGATTTAATCAAGCACAGATAATGCATAAGCTCCTCCTATCTTATTAGATAGTCAAGGGTCTCCTTATAAAGGAGAAATATCCCAATATGAGGAGAAATATCCAAGTATGAGGTGTATCAACACCTCTCCAGTCTATAAACTAGCTAGGAAAAATATCAGGAAAATATCATCCTGCACAATAAATGCCTAAGTAGGCTAAGGACAACTTATATGTCTGCAAGCATTAATGTATACACTGACAAAAAATCAAATTATGCATTTAATATTTTACCCCTGATACCCCAAAAATGATGGATCTAGTCTAGGGTGCACTATGTCCTAGACCACCTAATTTGGCCCCAAATTCAAATATGTCGATGTCAGTATTTTATTATTTGAATTTTTAATTTCATTGTTGGCTATCGATATTTTATTTTTAGGTAATTAGAATAATTTCATACAATTATTGTCAAATTACTTTTGTAATCATTTTACATGAGGGGAAGATGAAATAATCTTGATTCATCATAATCTCTTTCTTGTTCTTTCATGCTTTATATAGTTTCTATCTCTCACCTGATTTATGACATTCAAGATGTGTTGCACCAAATGAAGGTACATTTTGATTTTTTCTAAAACATCTACATGCAATTAAAAGGAGTCACATTTGTGTGCAGTTGGCTATGTAGATGATTTCTATGATATTTCGGGTCTCTCTCATGGGTTCCTTTATTCTCTGAGCATTGTGATGTGGATGAGTCCATGAGAATGAGGACGATAGTGTGGAGACTAAGGTTTTAGGTTAGAATATTGTAGGTGATAAATGTATACATGTAATTATGTGCTTGAGGGTGTCATAAGGCCTATGCAATTTTCCTTAGCCCCTCCTCATTTCTTAGACTCTATTAGATATGTTGATAGTTAGAGGGTTTTGGATAAAAGTGTATTGTGGAATCAATAGTTTTGATGGGTAGTAGTTAAGTTTAAAACTCTATGCCAATTTTCCCTACTTGGTTTGTCTTCCTATTGCCCAAGTAGAATATGTTGTGGTTTTTGCATTCACTATGAGGTCTCCCTAATTTTTGTGGTTCTTAGACCTAAAGTAGGTAATATAATAAAAAAATAAATGTGTTGATTGTGGATTAGTTGAACAGCTAACAACACACCTTTTTATATGTAATGTGTTATTATTCATGAATTGTATATTTTCAACACATTTTTCAAAACCATTCATGTTTCTACTTGATAGATAATAATAGAAAGTGCAATAATTATAAACAATCCAAAAGATAACGACACACCTATTTATATATAGTTATCTATAGACTATGATTTCCACATATTTCTAATAACAACATAATATATTATCACCAATTGAATACAAATATTTATACATTATATTTTATCTGAACCCTTTATAAAAGTAACATTTTTTTATTACGTCTATTATTTAATTTTAAAATATCTCATCAATGACCATTATAACTAACAAAAAAAATAGTATTAACAATGACTACTAATATTAAAATATAATAATGAAAAACTTATTTAGACATGTTTAAATAATCTCTCAATTATTTATTGTTTTAAAAAATCAAAACTTTTTAAGTTTCATCTACCAAACACAATACAAACTACTTACTTTTAAGTGAAACAGACAGATCTCAACAGCACAAATGCAACCTCTGTGATGTTATAATTATTTCATTGTCTCCATACAACATTTTCGAGAATACGAGGAAGAAATTCATAGAGTTGAGAAAGGAGAAAATAAGCTTATCATTTTTTATTTAATAAATGATAAGTGAAGTTCAGAGCAACTCATCTGTATTTGAAATTGTATATTTGACACCTCACTGCAATTATGTTCATTGAAATTGTTTTAACTTAAATTATTCATCTGAAAACGACGCTAGAAAGGAAGAAAAAAAGGGCGATGAGTTGACAAAGATCACGATATTTCCCAGTCGTCCAATGAATGAATTCGAAAAGGAATAAAGCAACGCTAAATTAGGCGAGAGGCTAAAAAGCGATTCAACCCCATTTCATCACCTGCGTGGTAGGGCGGTGGCTTCACCGAAAGTCAATTTTTAACCACCTACGCAATCTTTCTAGTCCCTCTCCATTCCGGCCTTAAAAGATTTCACAACAAAGGCATTGCGTACAAGTTAGCAAAACATGGCGGGGAGCTTCAGAAGGAGGTTAAGCAAATTATTGGGAGCTCTTAGGATGGAGAAACGCAGCAGCACCAACTATACCTTGCTAGGCACTGAAAGTAAGGAAGATCAAGATAAAACTACCATTCCCAAAGGCTGTTTTTCTGTGTGTGTGGGGATAGAGAAGCAACGTTTCTCTGTGCCAATACATTATTTGAAGCATCCGCTCATTCGTGCTCTTCTGGAGATGTCTGCCAATGAATATGGATTTAAACAGGTGGGGGTGCTCAATATTCCCTGCGACGTGCACATCTTTCGGCTTGTGTTATCTACTGTTGAATCTGAGCTTTTTTAAGCCATTATTGCTGCATCTTATAAATAGTAATGCAACTTTACTACTATTGTTGGGGCAAAAATCTTGTGTACAGTAGAGAGATCCTGTTTGATGCAGTACTAGATGTAAATAATCTCTACAAATATGATTACGGAAATAGCTAAACTACTGCTGGACTTGTATCATCGTGCCTCTTAACTTTTGCGTGTAGTATGTTTGTAAACTCTTAGATTTGTCATACCTTCTGCATAGGCTAATCCCCATCCTAGCAGTGTTAGCCTCCTTAGTGAAGCGGTGATCTGTTGTTTTTAAGCTTTATATGCTTTTGCTTTTCTACTTTAGTATCTATAAACGTTATGGGGTCATTTTATCAGTTTCTTTTTTGAGTTTTGATATAAATGTTTATTATAATTTATATAAGTTATAAAGGGTTGTAGTTTAATTGATTTAGTAGAAGTGGTGAGGGTGATCTTTTTCTATTGGCCATCTGTTTGGATTCAAATTTCAGAAGAGGTATTAACATAGATATGTGTTATCATATATATTTAAATAGCAAAATAAACTTATGAATGATATAAAATCTTTCATTAAATACAATATTTAGCATATAAATTAGTTTTAATTTGTTTCTGATTAAATATAATTTTGAAAAATTAAAGAATAATAAAATCTTCAAAAAAAATAGCATGTTTGTTTATGTCAAGGAGAAAGCGCTCTGCAAATTTTTTGGGTGGAGAGGGAGACACCAAACACCAGCGACAAGGCTGTGGAGAAGCAAGTTCAGTTTAACTTGGTTGTGTAAGCAGATCGAGACTGAAGTATTCTGAGCAACCAGGAAATCATTGGGAGACCATTGGGGAAGAAATTTTCTAGGCATGTGATCACCAAATGGATCATGGAAAACTAGAAATGAACACTCGCCGTCAAATTCCTGCCAAAAGGGTTTTTCATGGTGCTTGACAGGCTATCGTAAAGTACTAACACTTTAGTTAAAAATATGTCAGTTATGTCGACTGGGTAGTGTCCAAAGGCCATATGCAATAGGGGATATTTTGGTCATCTCTCTTAGTAAGATTTTTTGAATTTTTGAAATGTATAAAAATAGAAATTAAATAGAAAGCACAAAATTGTTAAAGCTAGAAAGCATTCAAATTCTTATTCTAGAAAGCGTGTAAATTATCTTAGAATCAGCACTTATAGTTAAACCATGAAATTCAAACCAACAAAGGTGACTAACTGCTAACGACTAACTACTAACTAAAAGTACACTTAACAACTTGTAACTAAAAATAGGAGTGGGTGCTCTGAAATTTCCAAGTAAACAAAATTTAATGATCATAAACTTAAAACTACAACATGCAGGAACACAAAGTAAATTTTATCTACATGCATGCACAGAATGGAAATAACAACATTGACAATAAAAATACTTATCTATTATATGAGATCCCTCAAGTGGCCAGCTCTCAGGTGTTCCTACAATTAACTCAAATCACATGTAGAACTTTCACAAATTCAGGGTAATCCATTCATAGCACTTCCATTATTTAGAACCAAATTACTCAGAAAAAGACTAGAAATATTTATTTATTCATATCATAAAAGTGTAACAACACAGATAACATAGCTAAATAGTATTCAAAATATATCATAATAGTATATCCTTGTTTTGGTAGTTACACATATTTATACTGTACCACTACAAAATCCTAATTTTCTAATGGTGGGAGAATACCATTGAAAAAGTCTTAAATAGAATTACAACCAACCAACTAACTAATGTTCATGACATAAAATATAATAAAGGCCCTGAGTGGAGCCATAAAGTCTTAAATAGAAAATTAATAGAAAGCTTTAAAGGAAATCGTTCCACTATTCACGCCTAAATTTTTGGCACCCAAACTTTTGAAGATTTATCTTCAACTGCTTGAATTCCACTCCATTCATCGATCGTGCATAAGTCTTGTACAATGACTTAAATTATATACCATATATCAACATTAGTTAGCTAATTTCAATCAATTTGAGAAATAAATATTTATACATCATTTTATAAAAAGTAGATAATTATCACTCCTAAAAATAAACAATTGGCAAGGCTAAAGTGCTTGGTAAGAACAAATAAGGGTATTTAGCTTATTATAATCATGAGGTTATTTATACCTTATCAGTTCAAATGTGAAGTCGGGAGGAATGGGATTTGATCCTCTCTTGCAAACACTAGATAATTGAAGACTCAGCCTTGTATCTCTATGCATGGACTTTTCTCTTAGATCTATGTGATGCATCCCCTCCGATGGCCCCTACTTGGATCAGAATCTATAACCTCCCATTGGAGTTTTGGTCGGGTGTATGCTTAGAAAAAATGGGAGTTCATTCGGAAGGGTGCTAGATGTGGATAAAGAGATCTTCGCAAGAGACTCCTACCTCTATGCCAAAATTAGGGTTACGACAATTGCAGAAATCCTAAAGACTATCAAAATATCCTCTTCCTCTAGGGATCAAACAATCATAATTCAGCAAGAAGAAGAAAAATTCTTCTACTTTAATTGTCTAAAGAGAGATCACCCCTCTTCTCACTACCTAAAAGCAACCAAGATGGAATGGAGAGAAAAAGATCAAAATATGAAGAGTAAGGAAAAGGGTGATCTAACTCTTACACCAGATAGTGGTGTTTCATCTAGTCCAGAGTCACCTTCCATGTCACCTCTAGAAGACATCCCTGCTATCCCTTCAAGTTCACCCCCCAAAGCGATGCCTCACACCCCTGAAGATGCAAAGTTTCCTTCATAGTAGTCATTGCCACAATTGCTTGGTGTTGCTAGCTGATCCTATACTAGAAGCAGTTGACTTATCGAGGGAGGATGGGGATGTTGACAAATCAGATTGTTCTGACTATGAATCAAATGATAGAGATGAATTTGGAATTTCAAGGCCAAGTACATAAAACAGGAAGCAACCACAATCTCAAAACTAAATGTATGTTGCAAGAAAAATAAGAGAAGCCAAAAATAAAACAAGGTGCTAAGGGAGAAAGAGGTCACTAAGGGTGGTCAAGCCACTTTAAATAAATTCATCAATAGTACCAAGGGAGGAATAATCTCCCTTGAGAAAAATTGAAGATCTTGAGCTAGAATGTCAAGGGCCTCAACACCCTTGACAAATGATGCTTGCTTAAGCGTCATATCCAAACACTTGGTACCAACATCATACTCCTCCAAGAAACCAAACTATCTTGGGAGGAAAGTGTTCCTTTTTGTAAATCCTACAAGGGGTGGGATGGCCTTTTCATCCCATCAACTGGAGCTTCTGGTGGAATTTGTGCTCTATGGAATCCTCGAATGGTGGTCCTTGATTCTATTTTTGAGTCAAGGAATTGGATGGAAATGATGATTTCAAACAATCATTCAAATATTCAATTTATATTATGGAATATCTACAGGCCTGTCAAAATAGTGGAGAAGCTAGAGGTTTAGAATTTCATTTCTTCCATGGTCGAGTAGCACAAAATTGACCTTTTTCTTCTTGGTGGCGATTTCAACACCATCCTCTCTACAGCAGAAAAATGTGAGGGATTGTCCCACATTTGCCAAAGCCAAAAGGACTTTAAAAACTTTGTGGTAAATTACAATCTAGTCGACATAGCACCCAAGAACAAAGAGTTTACTTGGACCAACAAATGAAAGGGCTTCACCAATATAGTGGAGAGACTTGACCTTTTTTTGGTATCCTCGAATTAGTTCCACTCAAACATTTCAATCGACTCTCATGTGTAGAAGTTGATAATCCAACCTCACAGATCCCAATGAACACCTACAAGCAGATAATCTGTTACCAAAGGAGATCAAGAGACACAAGAATGGTTCTCTTAAGAAAGGAGATCAAAACCCTAAAGGTGAGAACCCTAGGAAGAGTTAAATTAGCATGTGACAAATGTCAAGAACATAATGAACGAGACGACATGACTAATTTAATAATATAAAATAAATATTCCTAAGTTTAGCTTAAGCAAAATAAAGTAAAGGTGACTTAATTAATTAATCAATGTGATTAAATTAATCAAGTAAACAACCTATTGCTCTAACACCCCCCCTTAAGATGAACTTAGGGAGAAGCTACAAAACTAAGGACAAAATGCATAAAAGAAAAGATGGGTTCTGGAAACTAGGCCAGATGAGGTACCCATGTACAAATGTAAAAGATCTCTCACAATAGGAAAAAAGGAGAAAAACTCATGGGAAAAACTCCTCTCCAAAAGAGAGAAATACAAGTGAAGGACTAAGAAGCCTCCAATCAAGAAGAAATTGTCCCAAAAGATAGGAACAAAGGATGAACATGGAAAACACCGCTAAAGCATGAAGAAGCTACAAACACTATTGTAGAATGACTGCTAAAATGGTGGAAGTAAAACCCTCTTTTCAAAACAAATGATGATCAAGATCAAGAAGACAACAATCTACATGAGTGCCCTCAATCACACTACCCGGATCTGATAGAAAACCAAGGAAAAACATCTGGAACTCAAACATATAGATGACACAAGTACCAATAGTCAAAAGAACTAATCAAGTGAAAATAGAAGATCACCTTTAGATATAGGAATGCAAGAGTGTCCATATGGTAAGTGCTCCATCTCACCAAAATGCATGGGTAACCAGTCACTACATCTACCTAGTACATAGGAACAAATATTGTATACATAGCTCACTCCAACACGAAACCAAGGAAGCATTAGCACCAATAGTAGAAACCCCCCCATAAAGTTGAAAAGGGAGAAGCATGATAGGTACACTGAAATTGAATGCCTAAAAGTAGTGCATGAGAAAGAATGAAGAACATCTGAATGTGCATACATGAAAGTACAAGCAAATAGAAAGGATGTGAAAACAAAAGTCACATACGCATGAGAAAGGTATGAAGGAAAAACAAAGGCAAACATCAATGCCCATGGCACTTTATATCATAGTGTGATTAGAACAATACACAAAGTGATGTGCAAGAATCCCAATACTATACGTACAAATATGAGTCACGTTATTTTAGTGTGTTTACAGATGATAAATACATGCAATGTGAGCCCGTAAGGTCCAAAAAAGACTACAGCTGAGAAGAAGGATTTCTAGAAAAAACCAAAAATCAAATCTAGAATCCACCTGCACCATTGCAAAGATCTTGGAACTAGATTTTTGACAATATCTCATTTGCCCATTTTTCGACATCATATGCAAAAGTTATACCAAAAACACTGAAGGCAACTCTAGAAAAAAAGATCTGACTTTGATTAGAAATAATAGGGACCTAAGAAAAAAATCTCCAAAAAATACCTACACCATTGGAAAGTACTCTAAATCCTCTTTCTGATGATATCTTGTTTGCCTGATTTCGACACCGTGGGAAAAGTTATGGCCTCCGGAAGAAAACAGCTCCCAAAGGGCAAAAACATAGTTTGTTGCATTAAATTTGAGGGTCATATGACCATCACAGCAAAACTGTGAGCCTAAATTTGACAACCAAATGGTTGTCACCGCATTTTTACAATTTGGCTTATTGAAAAATAAATAAATAAATAAAATTACAATATTTTTTTTGTAATAAAAAAAATTAAATATGGGTGGTGGGGGGCACATCAGCCACCCCCACCATTCCCCATAGGGAAGGTACACTTGCATAGGAACAGATCTACACAGTACCCTATGTAGGTGTACCTACCCCTGCAATGACTTTTTTTTTAAACCAAAATAAAATTTGCAAAAAGCTTTTAAAAAAAAAAATTAATTTTTTTTTAAAAAACACAATTTTTTTTGGTACAATTAAAAAACTACTTAAAAAAAAATTACGATTTTTTTAACCTTGAGATGTGTGCAAGAGGCCATACAGCCCCTGCCAAGTAAAAAAAATTTTCCCTAGGGTGACCTACTCCAAAATTGACAAATTATATATGGAAATTGGGTTTTTTGGGCCTTCTAAGTGCAATGGTGAGGTATGTTTGGGCTCAAAACGCTTTGAAAAATCAGGCACCCCCTAGATCTAGCAAAATAGCACTTTCTTCAAACCCTCACAAATCTAACAAACAAAAGCCAATTTTGACAAAACAAAGGTCAATCTTGACTATTTTGGTAGCTCTAGATTCAATGGAGAGGTCTTATTTGACCCTAGATGCTCTGAAAACTGCTTCAAGGAAAGATCTCTTAAAAAATGAACAAGAAGCTTGTAGATCTGTAGCTCTTATACCATGTAGAAGTTGATAAATACAACCTCACAAAACCCAGTGAACACCTACAAGAAAATAACCTATCACATAGAAGAGATAACGAAACACAACAATGGTGCTCTGCTTGCCATGAAGCAAAAATGCATAAAACAAAAATTTGAATAATTACAAAGAGATCAATCTTTGAGAAAGGAGATCAAAACCCTAAAGTTGAGAACCTTAGGAAGAGGATTAAATTAGAATGTGACAAGTGTCAAGATCGTAATGAACGAAACGACATGGCTAATTTAATAATGCAAAATAAAGATTCCTAAGTTTAGCTTAAGCAAAATAAAGTAAAGGTGAATTAATTAATTAATCAATATGATTAAATTAATCAAGTAAAAAACTTATTACTCTAACATCATATCCTTCCAATGTTTGGCTCTGACCACTACCCGGTCTCACTAGCATTAAAGGAGGATAAACCCCCACTACAAATCCCTTTTAAGTTCAAAAAAATGTGGCTTCGAGATGATTCACTCAAAGAACTAATGTGCTCCTGTTGGACTGATGCTATAGTTTAGAAAGGTTTGAAAATTTTCATCATCACCAAGAAATTAATTGCGATAAAAGGGAATCTTAAAAGATGGAACGAGGAAGTTTTCAAAAATACTTCCAAGGAGAAGGAGCAAATCGAATCTAGATTGGAAGAACTGAATGAAACAATCCTAAATCATGAGATGACAGATGTTGAATTCAAGAAGGAAAAATAATTAACTAAGATCCATGGGAAAATCCTTGCTTGAGAAGAGGTCTATTGGCAGTCTAAATTCCGTGAAACCTAGCTCAAGGAGGGTGATCTCAATATGAAGTTTTTTCACAATTCAACCAAATAGAAGCGTAGTCAGAACTGTATCTCATTGATCTTGAGTGCAGAAGGTGTAGAACTAAATGAACTCAAAGAAATTCAATCAAAAGCTTTCAAATTATTTTAGAAACTATTGGTAGACACAGAAGCTCCGCAAGGCGATATGCAAGCAGATTTCATTGACCACATACCCCTTAGTCTTGGTAGAACAAAATGAGATGCTCCTTGCTCCCATCACAAAGGAAGAATTGAAAAGGGTTATTTTTGAGCTAGCTCCTAACAAAGCCCTAGGGCCTAAATATTTTCTGACTTGGTTCTACCAAGAATTCTAGGATATACTAGAGGATGAAATTTGGAGAGTGATGGAACACTTGTGAAAGTCCAAAAAACTAGTCAAGGATATCAACAATACATTCATTGCCCTCATTCCAAAAAAGGTAGAGACCACCTCCTTCTACAATTTTTTCCCCATTTCCTTATGTAATGTCATTTATAATATAATTACAAAAGTAATGGCAAACAGATTGAAGCACATTCTTCCAAGCCTCATTTCTGAGGAGCAAAGTGGCCTTACTCCAGGTAGAAACATTATGGATAGCATCACTTTTGTACATGAAATACTGCATTCTATTTCCTTCAGAAATCAAAGTTGTATAGTCTTGAAATTAGATGTAAGCAAGACTTATGATAGGGTCAACTGGTGTTTCCTCCTCAAAATTATGGAGAAGTTTTATTTTCACAACAATGGTTCAAATGGACTTTCTAGTGTATCTCCACTTTACACTACTCGGTGTTAGTAAATGGATGCCCCTACAACTTCTTCGAGTCCACTAGAGGCCTCGGGAAAGATGAACTGATGTCTCCCTTTCTCTTTGTCATCATGGTGAAGGCTCTTGGCTGGGGACTCAAAAATCTACAAGTTTGGGTAGTTGGCGTTGGATGAAGGTGGCAAACGATTTCCCCTATGCCACCCACCAATAGTTTACTAATAACACTCTATTTTTTGTGGCCTCTCAAGTGAAAAAGGATTCATAAATATCCTTAATATTAAACCATTATGCCAGTGCATCTGGACAAATGATAAACTTTGAGAAGTCCAGCATCTTTTTTTTAATACTAGCAAATGGGTCCAATGGAAAATCCTCTCTTCTTCCTTTCAAGAAGGTTATTACCCCAAGAAAATACCTAGGGGTCCCCTGTTCAAGGGGAAATGCATTCTTCCCTTTGGGAGGAAACTATCCAAAAATTCCAATTGAATGCTTCTTCCTGGAAAGGCTGTTGGTTCACCCTATCTAGGAAAATTTAGATGATCAAGGCGGTTCCTTAGCTATCCCCATTTATCAGTTAAGCTACAATTAAGCTTCCAAAAATATTTTTGGCTCAATTGAAGGGACCATGAAGAAATTTTTTTGGGAGGGACAAAATGAGGTTAAACGAATCCCTCTTTTTGGTTGGAAGACTGGGTGCAAGAGGAAATTTGATAACAAGGCTAGCTTCTATGGTCTAGAAAAACAAAATATTTCTCTTGGTGTCAAGCTTATATGGTCACTATATCAAGATCCCAATGCAAGATGGTGCCATATTTTGAGGAAGAAACATCTAGACTCCAACGATCCTATCCGTATCGTAACCACACCTAATCCTCCTAGAGGTTCCCACATTTGGAACTTCATACAGAATTGTAGATGGTTGATCACTAACCACGTTTCATGGGTTATCCACAATGGAAATAGAGAAAAATTTTGGGCGGACTCAATCAATGGTCTCCCCCCATTGGTGGATATCTTGAGTCTCAAAGATCACTGGGTAGAAATCTCAGTCAACTATGGGAAGAAAGTTGCATTCTACATCAAGGATTCAGACTAGGATTGGGATCGCCTCTCTTCTCCCACTTAAGGATGTGGCAGCTCAAGACCTTAGAATTCCCTCTTGACCAAAAGAATTGTTAAATTGGGTAAAGAGGATAAAATCATTTGGATAGGCTCCAAGTCGAGTCAATATTCAGTCAAATTTGGATACGCTATGTAAAATCAACAAGAAAAAACTGATTGGCCTTCCGATCTGTGCTGGGGAAAATGGACCTTACCAAAGGCAAGAGCATTTTCCTATATGTTATGCATAAACAAATTTTAACTAGAGAAAGAATCAAATCTATTCGGTTCGTTGGACCAACTCATTGTGTCATGCATGGTGAAGTAGAAGAAATAGTCAACCATTTTCTCCTGAATTACTCAATTATAGTGAAGTTTTGGGACTAGTTGTAGGGGAAGCTAGGATGGATTGGAGTCCTTCCAATGACATTGCTAGCATCTTGAAAGGTTGGTCAAAAGGTTCTCCCTCAAGATGGATTGGCCTATGGAATGCTAGCTCATCCCTTCTAATCTAGCACATATGGCATGAGAGGAACACTCGAATATTTAAAGACAAGGTCACAAAGTTGGAGGAGGTACTGAGGAAGCTAGAAGTGGGAATTTATGATATTTTCAATGCAAGGCTTCAATATTCCTCACCAACTCCACTTACGGGGTGGGATGGGGAGTTCTCAAAATGTTGGTCGAATCTTCAGTTCACTACCCAACATCACTGCAAGGATCATTCTTACAAAAGGAAGAAGCTATGTGCTCAAACTAAGTGGAGTGCCTCGCCCATAAGAAGATTAAAACTAATTTTCAACAATGCATCAAAGGGAAATCTGAGGGTCTTTGGTGCTAGGGTCATCATCTTTGTCCAGTCCATATCAAAGAAACTTCCTCTAAGCACCAAAAATGATGTATAATTTTTTTCCCTTCTCTGTGGACTCCAATTTTGTAGAGAACACCATCTCTCATACCTCAATATTAAAGGGCATTCGTTAATTTGCATTAATGCAATAACTTCCAGAAGCATATGTAATTGGAAATTAAAATACAAATCTGAGGTGATTTGGAAACTCATGGATGAATCAAACAACTCAACCATCACCCACATCTACCATGAGGGAAATAAAGTGGTTGATTTCCTTGCCAACTAGGCTTGCATGCAAGAAGAAGACATCACTATCTAGGATTCATGCAATCAATGGTCAAGTTTAATGTATGCATGTAAAATGGATAGAATAGAAATATGCATAAAATAGCTTAAATAAAACCAAAATGCATGCAAACCTCATAAGATTGAATGTACTATGCTGAGTCATTAAAGATTTGAATGTGGTTGCTCATGATTCTAGCAACATGACATTAGCATAAAAGATGTTCATATCAAAATGATAATGATAGTCCTCCTTTTATAGAGAGCCAAATGTGAAATGGATGATTGAGATTAAATGATTTTTATTTCGGTCAATGGATGAAATTAGATGAGATTAGATCAGATAGAGATGAGACTGATAGAAGAATGAGGAAATTGACTAATTTCTACAAAAATCACTTTTTCTTTAATTCAAGGGGTAAACGCTTTTGACCGGAGCTATTAACCAGATACAACCATTCAACAATACCACCCCAATGGGGTTTGAACCTTGGTGACAAGAACAACAATGCCACCGATAAACCATCACACCATGCCAATACCGGCTTCTACAAAAATCACTTCACTTTGAGAGGGAAATTGCATTTTTAAATAATGGAAACATTATTTAAATGCAAAATGAAAAGGCAAGTTAACTTTTTGATTAAATAGAAATTTGATTCAAAAAGTGGGAGAAACGATGAGTCATTTAATTAAATAAAATTTAATTAACTCATGATAGAATAAGCTAAAAGTGAATAATTAAATAATTAACATAATTATTTAATTATAGTGGAAAATGACAAATAATTAAATAAATATAAATTTATTTAATTATAGAAGTTAAAGATATTAGTGACACAATTAAAAAAATAACAATTTATTTAATTAATCAAAAGAAGACATAGGAGGATAAAATGAATTAATTAAATAATTTAGATTATTTAATTAATAGAATACTTTACAACATTAGATAATAATTAAATAATTAAGATTATTTAATTATGAAGGATGAAAAGGGAATTTTAATAGTCATAGGCCTAGTGATAATTTTTAGTATCTATATTTTCCCCTCTTTGAGATGATGTTGCAACTAAAAGAAGTAACATCATTTTAAAGAATAAAACATAGTGAGTAGGAAATGGATTAGTACTAGAAGCATGATGCCTAGTCACTAGTGACGATGAGGAAGGATGACAAAGAGGTAGTGGTATGCACCCTCGAGAGGACATGCGGGTTCAAAGAACATGAGTGTGCTCTTGAAATGGATGAGAGGACTAAAGGATGAAGGATAAAAGAATAGAGTAAAATAGAGAAGGATGATGAAAATATGGAGAGAGAGGGAGGATGGATGATCATCATGCTGCAATGATATGACCAACCTAGATTTGATATTGTACTTGACATTATGCAAGGTATAAGGAACTAGGATGACAATGTGTTGAGTACGTGATCAAAAAGGTCAAGTACAAACATTTTCCCCATAACACCATGAAATGGAAGACCATGATGTCTTTGTGACAATAGAATGCAAAATACCATGATAAATGGAAATAATGATAAAACACACAAGCAACAAGCAATCATGCACAACAAACCAAAAGCAACCAAGGACTATGCTCCAAGTCAAGATAAAAACCAATTGATGGATTGATTGATGATGATGGCGATGTTGTTTGACATGGGAAGGACACATCCTGAAGCAATGTGAGGATAGTGATAATGTGACTAAAGGATCAAGGTTTGCAGCAAGGCTAGAAAAAAAACCAAGGAATGTTTTGGATGATGTGCTAGGATGCATAGCAAGATTGTATGGATTATGATTGATTACATTTAGATCCAAAATACATTGGGATGGTGGAGGGATGGTTAGATTGGAAGGATGGAAGATAAATGGACTGGATAAGATAAAATTGGAGGATTGACTGAATGAGATCCAATGACAAGGGAGAACCAAGACATGGTAAAGGATGGAAGGATGGAATAATTCCATGGATAAGAGAGAGGACTTTAGATAATAGGATGGTGATGGGAGATAAGATGATGGTGGAGGGAGGATAGGAGTATGGATCTCCAAGGAATAGTTTCAAAGATGCCCCACACTAGAGGTAGTGCAATCATGGATGGAAGATGATAAGTGATGTATGATATGGAAGGATAGTGCATAAAGGACATGAATGGTAGAGGAAGTAAGGCTTGCATTGTCCAAAGCATGTATGTATAGTTTCCCCTAGCCTTATCAAGATCAAGGGTGAAAAGAGAGGATGACTTGGATAGGATGTAAGGATGGAAGTAGTATAGGGGATGTAGGATGGAGGATATGGATAGGATGAACAAGATCAAGTGTATAGGATATGGATGAATGGATATTTTAACCCTAGTCTCTTCATCAAGATCAAAGATGGTAAGGGAAGATGGATTTGGATAGGATGAGGGACATGGAATGAATGATATGGATAGGATAAGAAGGGTGCAAGGATATAATGCCTAGTGTATATGAATATATCCTTAGCCTTGTCAAGATCAAAGGAGGGAAAAGTGGGGATGAATGTAAGTAGGATAATGGATAGGAAATGAGGGATAAAGAGGGGTGTGGTAGGTACAATAACATGGAAGAAGCTTGCCCCCAAGTATAAAGTGCAAGAGGCTAATGGATTACACATGATGCATTTTTCCAAGTTTTAATCATGGTACTTATTCAAGGCACCACAAGAAATGGTTTTCACCATTGGACGAATGATTTCTCTTTACTTTTTTTTCATTTTTTCTTTATTTTTTATTTTTTTGGGAATAGGATGGATGGAGAAGGATAAGGATATGGCTAAGTGGATTTGGAAGATAGCAGATACATGATAGGGAGATGAAGGGAGGAATCAAGAATCTCATTTCATGGATGGTATCTCTTGAAGATGTGCTCCATTAGACCATAGAAAATTGAAGGTATGCTCATAGACATTGGTAGAATGATGGTAAGGGGGATGAAATGGATGGTAAGATGGTGAGGGATATGGATTTATGAAAAGGATTGGATAAGATGGATGGAAGGATGGAAAATGGATTTTGGATAATGGAGAGCTTGATGGAAGACTTGTGGATGAGTGGATGGAAAATTTGGCAAGATCAACATTGGCACACACCTTGAAGGGTGGTGGAGTTGTGGAAGAGAAGTCGCTTTTGAAGTTGGAGATTTAGATGGAGGAGTGGATGTGGATTTTGGGATATAAGGACCCAAAATGGATGGAGATGATAAAGTATTATTAGATGAGGTGAAGGACCTAGGATTGGATGAAGCTTTTGGATAAGCAAGTTTGGATGCCAAATCTAATTTTTCTTTGGGATGCATTGATTCTATGAGTATTTTTGGAATTCACATGGTTTTTTATTTTTATTTTTTCTTCATGGGCCTTAGTAGCCTTTGGGATTTATCTTTTTGGTTTTGGATCACATATTTATTTGTTTTTTTATATCTTTTTGATGGGACATGTTGATCCTATTGGAAAAAAAAATTCTCCCTCAAGATCCACTAGCCTTCATTTTCCATCCACATATCACTCACATTAAATTACCCATTTCCTTCAGTTTTACATTGTGTTTGGTATGAAATGCAACAATTTGTGTGAAAAGATCCATAAAAATATCAATATTCCCCTTGTATATATCCATTCATCCTTCCAAATAGTCATTAATAAAAAAAATTGTGGAGCTAGAAGGACCCCCTTAGTATTCATTTCATTTCCATCATGATCTCCACTGCCCTCAAAGTTTCACTATATTTGGCATAATTGACAAAATATTCCCTAATATGCATAACTCTTTACTATACCATCATGAATAAAACAAAGTCCCCAAAACATTTTCCCAAGTAATTATCCTTCCATAAATGTTTTCTCAACAATACAAGACATATCAATATGACAATGCCACATTGGGGGAACTCTCATCATAGTCTCCCCAACGAACCAATCGAGATAAACCATAGAATGCACATTATCAACAAAACGACCTTCTATCAGGCAGACTTACTTCATTGTTTCCACAATGGACTGACAGAAATAATTAAGGTGGAATCATTGGGGAAAGTATTACATATCGGCAGAAAGTTCTCCATTGTCTCCCTGATAGCCCAAGCAAGACATATTAGAGACACTAAAGTGTATGGGGGAGAGATAATATTATGTCCCATTGATGAGCCGATATAAGACATAACAAAGGTATTTTTACAACTAGTATGAGGGAGATAACATGATATCGAGCTGACATAAAAATCTAGTTCCCCCGACACAACAATAAAATCATCAAAAAAAGAGGAACATCAAGATAAATAATTATTATCGATAGAACATAAATAGGGTTTCCCTGATAATTCGATGATATGTGAAAGAAAGGGTGATGTTATAAAGGATTAAATATGAACTAAGAATTAGGATTAGTGGAACTAAAATGTATCGGTGAGAAATTATTTGGTGTTCCATCGACACCATGAAGGGAAACCAAAAACACAAGGTTCATCGATGGGAAAGGTGGATATCAGCAGAAGTAAAATAATAGTCTCACTGATGCAGCTATGATGATTGTCTTCGAATGATGTGACATCTTGAGATATCGTAGAGATATTCAAAATTAAATGATCCCCTGATGACAAGAAAGGAAACAAGTGTGCCATTAATAAACTAGAGTTGAGTGAGGTATACCTCAAATTGATCTCATTTTCATTAGCAAAAATTTGGAAGATCTCGTAGAAAGTAGAAGTGGAGTGAATGAGTTGAAGGTATCCCATTGCTATGTAGTCAAAGATAGAGGAGGAAAGCATACAAGTAAGTTTACAAAACCTGGTTAAGAATTTTCTCTGAAGAATTGCAAAAAAAAGTTAGGGTTTCTTAAAATGATGGAAGGAATTTCATGGACACCAAAAGCTAAAAAAAAAAAGATAGAGGATAGGCTTTTAAATTAGGATTTGATAGACCAATGTCCTGGGTCGGGACCAAGACCAAAAAGGAGTGCACAGTTAAGTCCTATGGGTATATTGTGGGATAAACACAAATATTTAGGAAATGGTATTAGACAATACTCACAAATAAATTAAGGAATAATGTATCTAGAGTACAACATGAGGGAATCTCTGTTGAATACTAACATTCACATCGGAGAGGATTACATCAAACACTTTTCAAAAGTAAACTTGTTCAGATCATTAAAATTGATGAGGTCCTAAATGTGGAGAAATGAGTTCCATGAATCACAGGTGGATCGAGCACTTCTTCGTAGAGAGGAGTAACATGATGTCAAATTTTGGTGGTTGTGGATGCATTATCATGGTGCATGAGCCTTGAACAGGTGTTTGGTGATCATGGGCACTTGCTAGATATTAACAGATCGTGGTGCATCCAAAATCAAACTTTAAATTTTTATGTTTATGTTAATTAGGTTTTAGTTATGAAATAGTGTAATCTTCTATGAATGGGCATGTAGCTTGTTGCTTCCTATATAAATAGGGAAACTAAGGCCCAATTTTAATCAACATATCATTACCACCACTAGTAGTAGTAGGTTGCATTCAGATACATTTTCCAGTCATCCATTTCATATCAAAGAACTTCTGCTATTAATGTAACATCATTTTGAAGCAACATAATGAAGAAGATAGCTCTTAATTGGTGACTTATATTTAGTGTTCAATTGTTGTGTCTATTTTCATGCTTATATTTTTATGTACTATCTCCAAAGTGGTTTCTTCAAGTTATTTAAATTTACAAAATTTATCAAGACATATTTATTGTTGTTGTGTGGTTGTTTTGATTGGGTTCTAGTGAGAGAGAATTAAAAATCCTTTCAATTAGTTCATTTTAATTGGTTCCCTTAGGGATTAAAATTATTTTAAGGTACTTATCTAATTGGTTTCCCTTAATCTAAGAATTAAAAATCCTTTCATAACATCACAATAATTTGGGGGAATAACACTGTGATCATTAAAGAAGAGTATAGTAATTGACAAAACTTGCACATTTGTACAAGGTGCAAGCATTCAAAAGTGCCCAATAGTTAGAGTTAAGTTGAATAATAGGTTTACCTATGACACAATTTTTTTCTCCATAATCACCATCCACCCATTCACTCCATTCACCCAATAGATTAGGCACTGGTCAGTTTTAGAACACATTATACAAATTCAATTCACACTCTCGATAATTCAAAAAAAATTAGTAGGAATTAGTTAGTAAGCATTGCATCTACTTCACACTTGCGTGCCATAGTGAGTAGATTTCTCAATTCAGAAACCACATCCACAACTTAAAATATGCCATATCAATTAGGTACACCTACCTAGGTCTAGCAGAGCCTAAAGAGTAGAAGGTGATTAATCATAATTTCCTTGTTCATTGGCCAAAAATGTATTAAGAGACTCGCACCCTCTTATCATCTAAAAACCTATGTTTTTGAGACCTAACAAATTAGTGACTCTAGTAGGGAATAACCTAGCCAATTATGGATCTAGACCAATCCACTACAGAGTAATAAAAGTTGACAACTCCTATAAAATCCAATCATTTAGGGACTCCGCTGGGACAAGGACAAAGTTCACTCAAACCTTAAACTTTTCTACTTATGTAAAAGTAGGTGGCAACTCTGAAAATATTTTATGACTGATAAAGTAAACATCAGATCAAAAAGGGTAGATCATAGGCATCATAGATACACCATATCATCCAACATGAATGGCAAGAGATCTTTGCATTAGAAAGTACTAAGAAGAACAATAGTAGGTGGACAGAAAAACATGGATCTCCTACTTCAAATTCTAACACAAATAGGAGAAAAGCAACATCTAAATAGTCAAACACAACATTCACTAATCATGAGAATGTCTTTGAACAACCACCTACATTGCACAATATATTTGATCCTTTGCATGGTTTAGAACACCATGATGATGATCTATGCAGAGATCCCCGAACTCCACTTGGACAAGAAAAAAATGGTTTTCCTATTCTCCACTTTAAGGAAGACCCTCAGAAAACAAATGAATTTATTTCCCAATTGGAGGAAGAAAATGATCAAATACAAAATGACTCTGATAAGGTATTTTCATCACAGTAAGGAGAAGGAACCCAGTATGGATCTATGAATCACTCTCTTCCTATTGAAAATTATGATGAAATGACTACTCAAGAGTTGTAACTGTATATACAATGACAGGAAGAAGAGCTTAAGAGAAGACAACAATTGATAAAAAGGAGTCAAGATCTGAGTCAATAAATGTCTCAATTAATTGTTCATGCATCAAGAGAACAAAAATACATCCCTCCCCATAAACAAGGAGGTAATTTCAATCCACAAGGGTCATCTCAAAATACAGGTGGTCCAAGTTCTTCAAGAGCACCCCAAAAAATAGCTCGAAGATCAAATCAGCCTATGCAACATCATGTACCACCAAATCCACCACCATAAAACACCAATATCAGAAAACAATACATTCCACACCATCATGTACCACAATAGTATGTGTATCCTCACCAAAACATCCAACAAAATGTATACCAACAGCCTCAACATGGATATCAATATTACCCCAATCCACCACCTCATAATCCCTATCCACAAAACCCCACAAGCATGAGCAAATAATTTGACTTATTTGGATATCAGTTATACCCATACACCATTGATAGTAACTGGAGAATATTGTCCTTAAATTCATAAGGCATAGTGCAACCATAGTAGAACACATAAGAAACTTCAATGCTTTTGTGCAAGGTTTGGGCATGGAACAAGAGGATTTCCTTATGAGGTTGTTCATGATGTCTCTAACTAAAGAAGTGAGGGATTGGTTTGAATAGCCTACCAGATGCCTCAATTACCTCTACAGTAGATTTTAAAGATCAGTTCTTAGAATAATGTGGGAATCAATGTGCTCTTGAATTTGACTTGCATGAGTTAATAGGCATCCATAAGCATCAAAATGAATCATTTTATGAATTTAATCATAGATTCTCCAAGATCAACAATAAGATACCACACAGATCAAAACTAGCTTTAAGTATCTATTTAAAAGCCTTTGATCCTAAAATAAGGTATGAACTCAGAAAAAATTCCCTAGAAGTCTGAATGAAGCACAAAAGGAAATATTAACCATTGAAAATAATAGGAAAGTTGATGGAATGATTGGAAAAAGGGATAACCTTAGGATACCACAAAATCCCAATAATCTTCAAATTAGACAAGAAAATGAGTATATGAATGAAAGGCCAAGATTACATGGAATTCCCTAAAATACTACTTGGAAGGATGGAAGACCAATAGGAAAACTAAATTGGAAAGAGACTCATGATCCCTTGAAAAAATATGGAGCATATGCAGTAGATACTACACCATGGTGTTCACCTTGTCATAGATCCCATGCCCCTAAACATTGTGTGGTGGCTCAAGATTGTTAGGAAGATGAGTGGTCATAAGAGCAAGATAGATATGGCCACACTATAAACATGTTAAGATGGAAGTCTCACTAAAACAGTGAAGGATACTTATCCTTTGAAGATGGGTATGAATACAATGTCAAAAATCAAAAATATAATGTGAATGTGGAGCAATAGGTGTTTTCTGATCAAGAAGAAAACACACAAGAAGCGGCATATGCATACAATACAGCACCTCAATTTTAGTTAAGAACACCAACAAAGGAACAAAAGAGGGCCATCACAGCAAAAGTTGTGACTAGGGAAAAAGGGATAAAATACAACCTAAGAAGTAGGCCCATAGATGGAGACCAAGGAACACTGGTCAAGAAGCATGTTCATAAAAGAACAAAAGAGCAAGGAGAATATCCCATCTAATCAAAAGAAGGGTGAAAAAAAAAGCTTGAGAAAGATGATCAAAAGGAGACTGTAGATATTGAGTCTTAGAAAACACTAAGTAATGATAGATTCCAAAATGAAGGGAAAAAGTGTACTAAAACTGAGAAGATTGAACAAGGGATCACCGCCCCTTCATTTGACATTGCCCAAGCACTAGCTCAAACAAAGATGATAGTCCCCCTGATGGAATTAATGAAGATTGATGAGTTCAAAGACACAACCCTCATAATGATTACCAATACATCCCAGAAATAGAAGAATCAAAAGAAGGAAGTTAATACTATAGAGAGTGAAACTAAAAAGACACCAGAAGTATATTTAGGAGATACACTCACAAAGAATCCCTCACAAGTAGATCCATTTTACACTACATTGGTAATCAACAACAAGTTGGTAAGAAATTGCATGATTGACTCAGGGGCAGCAATCAACATCATGCCTTTAGCTATCATGAAGGAATTAGGTCTATGGGTGAATACTACATATGGGAAATGTTATGCCATGGATAATAGATCTGTCCCTATAGTTGGAGTGATATGGGATGTAGAATTAAAATTGGCATCATACCCAGAGGAAACATATAGGATAGGCATTACTGTAGTAGACACTCCCCCTTACTATGGGATGTTACTATCAAGGCAATGGACCACAGCTGTTGGTGGGAATGTTCATCTAGACTTGTCTTATGCCACAATACCTATGAATGGAAGAGAGGTCAAGTTATATAGAGAGACTAGATCTTAACATGTCATTAAACTCTTTGATCCCATTCAAATGAATTACTTTTGTGACGTAGACTTGGGGGGTTTTAGAATTGAACATTCAAACCCTAAATTACTTAACACAAACCCAATTGCTAGGGATGTCTCTAAGAATGAACATTTCATATGGCGAATGTACTTTGATGGAGCCTACAGTAGAGAAGGGAATGGAGTTGGAATTGTCTTCATTTCACCTAAGGGCACAACATTTAAATACTCATTTTGCTAACATTTGAATGCACAAATAATATAGCAGAGTATAAAGCCTTGTTGATAGGTCTGAACATGGCCACAAAACATGGGATCAAAATCCTGGCCATCCTTGGGGATTTTGAATTAGTTGTTTCACAAGTAAGGTCCAAATACTCCACAAAAAAAAACATTGAAGCAAATATAGAAATGTTATGTGGGATACTATTGAGCTCTTTGATGCATTCTTCATTGAGTGGGTAGATAGATCCAAAAAATTGATGGCTGATTTCCTAGCAAATGTGGCTTTGAAAATGGATGATGTTACCTTGGTAAGAATTTCTCAAGTAGAGCTCAAGACTAGGCTTGCAATTCGTAACAACATCTACTGTTGGAAGGTTTTTATGATGACATAGATCCAATCAAGTTCTTACAATTATTTGATTAGTATGAGGCCCAAGAGATTGATTTTAATGCATTTGTGGAAGAAGTAGATGGTAAACAAATTGTATTCAGCCAGGAAGTTGTGCAACTTAAGACAAACAAGATTCCTAAAGGATTAGTGGCACTAGAAAGGGTGTTTGACAAGAATGATCGAGCAATTATGAAGCAAACACCAATAAGAAGAGAAGACATTGAAGAGATCAATTTAGGAATTGAATTAGCTCCAAAGAAGGTATATATTGGAAAAAAGATAATCCCTACAATCAAAAAGATGTTGATTGCATTATTGAGGAAGTACAAGCATGTCTTCGCATGGTCTTATGATGACCTTAAGGCATACAGAGAAGATCTATTCCAACATGAAATTCTATGAAAACTTGATGCAAAACCCTTTAGTCAAAAATAGAGACCAATAAATCCTACCTTAGAACCCAAAATGCATGAGGAACTTATGAAGCTCAAGGAAGGAGGTATTATCAAACCCATCAGGCATTCTACTTGGGTCTCTAACTTGGTTCCTATCAGAAAGAAGAATGGAGACATAAGGTTGTGTGTAGACTTTCAAAATTTGAATGTATCCTCCCTTAAAGACAACTACCCACTCCCAAACATGGAGGCTGTATTGTAAAGGGTAACAAGTTGTGAATTATTGTCCATGATGGATGGATTTTTAGGGTACAACCAGGTGAAGGTGAAAGAGTTAGAACAATGTAAGACTATTTTTACTACCCCTTGGGGCACATATGTGTATGTAACGATGTCATCCAACCTAACAAATATTGGTGCCACATTCCAAAGAGGTATGGATGTTTTTTTTGTTCATCTAATCAATACAATAATGGTGGTATACCAAGATGATCTCACTGCATATTCCAAGAAAGCAAAAGACCATGTTGGACACGTTGAGAAAATCTTCCTCAAAGCCTTGGAGTATGGCATCTCCCTAAATCCTAAGAAATTTCATTTTGTTGTAACAGAGGGAAAGTTGTTTGGGCACATAGTGTCCAAAGATGGGATCATAATTGATCCAGAGAGGTTAGAAGCTTTATATAAGATCCATATTACTAAAACTGTAAAAGCCATTCAGTCTTTATTTGGACAAATAAAATTTTTAAGAAGATTCATATCAAATTTTTTTGAGATTGTCAAACCCATCTCAAATATGTTGAAAAAAGGAGCCAAGATTGACTGGACTGCATAAGCACTTGATGCATTTATATTTATAAAAAGGACAATTAAGGAATCCCCAATATTAAAATCCCCTGATTTTAGTAAACCCTTTCAGATCTTTTCATTGGCAGATCATACCACACTATTGCAATAGTAATGTTATAGAAGAATGATGAAGGATACGAGCAGCCTATATCATTCTTTAGTAAGTCCCTCCAAGGAGCTGAATTAAAGTATGATATTATAGAGAAGCAAGCATATGCACTTGTCAAAGCATTAAAAGCCTTCAAACCCTATTTGGTGGGAGTAAAAATAATTGCATATGTTCCTAATGCTACAGTCAAGGATGTATTTGTACAAACTGAAGTTACAGGGAGAAGGTGCATATGGATTAATAGACTTCAAGAATTTGATATTGAAACCCAAATCACTAAGTTGGTAAGAGGACAAGGCATGGCCAAGCTGATGGTTGAATCGAAACTTGAAGCATCTAAATCTGTAACATAGGGGAAGAAGATGGTATGATTGCAAGCATAGAGAAAACCTCATGGTACACTGACATAATATATTACTTAAAAAACTAGAAGTGCCATAAGGACTTGAATGAAAATCAAAATAGGACCTTGAAGTTGCATGCCTCAAAATATGTCTTCATGGATGGTGACTTGTACTAGAAAAATAAAGATGGAGTACTATTGTTATGCCTGATGAATCACAAGCAAAGCATGTACTAAAGGAGATGCATGGAGGAGTTTGTGGGGGGAATTTCTCAGCAAAAACTACTACCCAAAAGATCTTGAGAGTTGGGTGCTACTGTCCCAAAGTTTTCAATGACTAGATTACACTTATGTAAGAAAGTGTGAAGCCTACCAAAAATTTTCTGGAAAAATGAAATACCAAGGAGAATTACCACTCAAGCCAATGCAGGTTGAAGCTCCATTCCATCAATGGTGGATTGATTTTATTGGAGAAATACCAAAAAAATCTAGTGGAGGTCATAGATGGATATTGGTGGCAGCTAACTACTTTACAACATGGATAGAATTCATCCCAACAAAGTAGTCCACTATTAAGGTTGTAACAAATTTTATGATGGATAACATCATTACAAGGTTTGGGACACTTGTATGGATAATTACAAATAATGGTATGTGTTTTAGATCATAAGAGTTCAGAAAGTTCTGTGAAACATATGGAATAACAATTTCATATGCCTCTCCATACCATCCATAAGCAAATGAATAGGTTGGATCAAGTAACAAGAGTATCCTAAAAATCACTAAGGGTATGTTAGACAAGAACAAAAAGAATTGGGATTCCAAGTTAAGGATGGTAGTCTAAGCGGATAGGATCATAGTGAAGAAGTCGACTAGTAAATCACCTTTTGAACTGGTCTATGGAACGCAAGCTAGAATTCCTATGTAAAACCTTCTACCTAGATATAAGTTCATGCTCCAAGAAGACCTAGACATCCCTAAACCTATGGAGGATAGGATGGAGCAATTGGAAAAATTGGATGAAATTAGAAGCTTGGCTTAGGAGAAAAACACAAAAATGCAATCATAGATGAAGTATTTGTTTGAAAAAAGGGAAAAGGATAGAAAATTTGAGGTGAATGAGATGGTCTTGTTGTGGAATGCTAGATGCCAAGATAAAGGAAAGCATGGGAAGTTTGAGGCTCTATGGATATGACCATTTGCTTTTATAGGAAAAGGAGGTGAAGATTCTTACTATCTTCAGAATATGTCAGGAGAAGATCAGAAGTTGCTAGTGCATGGATAATTCCTGAAGCATTTATTTTCTTAAACTAATTTCCCATGCATAGTAGTTCTAGGAGAAGGTTAGGAATTGATAGTGCATGGAAAATTCTTGAAATACTTCTTAAAAAATGATTTTTTCATGCACAGTAGTTTTAGGTTTCCATCCCATTCCTCACCCCATCTTATCATACTCATTCATGGTATACCTCCCAAAGATCATTTTTGGATTCTTGCAATGATCTCACACTCATTCATCCCCAATTGGAGCCACTGTTGGAGAAAAAAATTCTCCCTCAAGATCCACCAACCTTCATTTTCCATCCACATCTCACTCACATTAAATTACCCACTACCTTCAATTTGACATTGTGTTTGGTATGAAATACAACAATTTATGTGACAAGATCCATAAAAATATCAATATTCCCCTTGTATATATCCATTCATCCTTCTAGATAGTCATTAATAAAACAATTTGTGGAGCTAGAAGGCCCCACTCAGTATTCATTTCATTTCCATCATGATCCCCACTGCCCCTCAAAGTTTCATATATTTGGCATAATATACAAAATATTCCCTAATATGTATTACTCTCGACTATACCATCACAAATAAAACAAACTCCCCAAAACATTTTCCTAAGTAATTATCCTTCCATAAATGTTTCCTCAACAATACAAGACATATCAGTATGGCAATGCCATGTTCGGGGAACTCTCATCATAGTCTCCCTGACGAACCGATCGAGATAAACCATAGAACACACATTATTGGAAAAAAAACCTTCTATCAGGTGGACTTACTTCATTGTTTCCCTGATGGATCGAAAAAAATAATTAAGGTGGAATCATCAGGGCAAGTATTACTTATCAACAAAATGTTCTCTATTGTCTCCCCGATAACCTAAGCAAGACATGTCAAAGACACTAAAGTATATCAGGGAGAGATAACATTATGTCCCACTAATGAGCCAATACTGGACATAACGAAGGTATTTTTACAAATAGTATCAGGGAGATAACATGATATCGAGCTGACATAAAAATCCATTTCCCCCGAAACAACGATCAAATTATCAAAAGAAGAGGAATATTGGGATAAACAAGGATTATTGAGAGAACATAAACATGGTTTTCCCTAATAAGCCAATGATATGTGAAAGAAAGGGTGATATTATAAAGTATTAAATATGAACTAAGAATTGGGATTGGTGGAACTAAAACGTATCAGTGAGAAATTATTTAGTGTTCTGTTGACACCCTGAAGGGAAAACCAAAGACACAAGGTTCATCGATGGGAAAGGTGGATATCAGAAAAATTAAAATCATAGTCTCACCGATGCAGTGATGATTTTTTTTTACTAATGTGACAACCTAAGATATTGTAGAGATATTCAAAATTAAATGATCCCTTGATGACAAGAAAGGAAATAAGTTTCCCATTAATAAGCCAGAGCTGAGCAAGGTATACCTCAAAATGATCTCATTTTCATCATTAAAATTTTGGAAGAGCTCGTAGAAAGAAGAATTGGAGTGAATGAGTTGGAGGTATCCCATTTTTGTGTAGTCAAAGACAAAGGAGGCAAGCATACAAGTAAGTTTACTAAACCTGGTTAGGAATTTTCTTTAAAGAATTGCAAAAACAAGTTAGGGTTTCTTAAAATGATGGAAGGAATTTTAGGGACACCAAAAGCTAAAAAACAAAAGACAAAGGCTAGGATTTTAAATCAGGATTTGATAGACCAATGTCCTAGGTCAGGACCAAGACCAAAAAGGAGTGCAAAATTAAATCCTTCTATGGGTACATTGTGGGATAAACACAAATATTTAGGAAATGGTACTAGACAACACCAACAAATAGCTTGAAGGAATAATGTATTTGGAGTACAATAGGAGGGAATCTCTATTGAATACTAACATTCATATTAAAGAGGATTACATCAAACACTTGTTAGAAGTACACTTGTTCATCATTAAAATTGATGATGTCCTAAATGTGGAGAAATGAGTTCCATGAATCGCAAGTGGATCAAGTACTTCATTGTAGAGAGGAGTAACATGATGTCAAAGTTTGGTGGTTGTGGATGCATTATCATGGTGCATGAGCCTTGAAAAATTATTTAGTGTTCATGGATGCTTAATGGAGATTAATGGATCATGGTGCATCCAACATCAAACTTTAAAGTTTTATGTTTATGTTAATTAGGTTTTAGTTATGAAACAGTGTAACCTTTTGTGAAAGGGCTTGTAGCTTGTTGCTTCCCGTATAAATAGGGAAACCAACGCCCAGTTTGAATAATCATATCATTACCACCACTAATAGTAGTAGGTTGCATTCAAACACATTTTCCAATCATCTATTTCATATCAAAGAACTTCTGCTATTAATGTAACATCATTTTGAAGCAATATAATGGAGAAGATAGCTCTTAATTGGTGACTTATATTCAGTGTTCAATTGTTGTGTTGATTTTCATGCTTATATGTTTATGTATTGTCTCTAAAGTGGTTTATCCAAGTTATTTAAATTTACAAAATTTATCAAGACACATTTGTTGTTGTTGTGTGGTTGTTTTGATTGGGTTTTGGTGAGAGAGAATTAAAAATCCTTTCAGTTAGTTCATTTTAATTGGTTCCCTTAGGGATTAAAATTGTTTTAAGGTAAATAATCTGATTGGTTTCCCTTAATCTAAGAATTAAAAATCCTTTCATAAGGTCATAGTAATTTGGGGAAATAACACTGGGATCATTAAAGAAGAGTATAGTAACTAAAAAAACCTGCACGTTTGTACAAGGTGCAAACATTCAAAAGTGCCCAGCAGTTAGAGTTAACTTGAATAATAGGTTTACCTATCACATAAATCTATCTCCATAATCACCGTCCACCCATTCACTCCATTCACCCAATAGATTAGGCACTAGTCAGTTTTAGAACACTTGATACAAATTCAATTCACACTCTTGATAATTCAAACATTTTTAGTAGGAATTAATTAGTAAGCTCTACATCTACTTCACACCCACATGCCATAGTGAGTAGATTGCTCAATTTAGAAACCATATCCACACCTTAAAATATGCCATATCATTCAGGTACACCTGCCTAGGTCAAGCAGAGCCTAAAGAGCAAGAGGTGATCAATCATAATTGCCTTGTACATTGGCCAAAAACGTATTAAGAGACTGGCACCCTCTTATGGTCTAAAAACCTGTGTTTTTGAAACCTAACTGATCCTTTAAATTTTTTGGATTCTTGGCTTTATGCATTTGATTTTTGGCATCCAAATTGCTTTAGATAGCAATGGGATTAGTAGATGGATATGAATGATATGGATGTATTATGGATGATTTGATGTAGGTATGTTGGAAAAGGTTCAAGTGTGTGTACCTTTGTTGATCTTGACTAGGGATATGAGGTGATGGATAAAGAGGATAATGGTATTTTAGTGTAGGAAAGTTAGGTGGCGGAATATAAGGACCCAAGATGGATGGAGGGAATGGACTCTGTTTTGCGACATAGGGACCCAAAATGGATGGAAGGGATGAAAGACTAGGATTTGGAATATAAGAGACCACGATAGATTTTGAGGGTGTGGAATGTGGACATTTGGATTTAAGTGGAGGGATTTTGGATTTAGGATGGGGGGAAGGAGTGCAAACTTCAAGAGACTTAAATAGCCAAGGCCATGATAATTAGTATTTTCTTGGATATGGATGGGTTCTAATATTCCTTGCTCATGTAGGCCTAACCCTTTGACTTGATAATACATTTTTTGACCAATCTTTTTTTCCAATGGGATACTTGTTCGAAAAACAAGGTACAAGTCCATTTTGAGGAGGGTATGGTATGGAAGGATTGATAGGTTCTTGGAGGAAACCAACTTGGATGAAAGTGGATGAACCCAATTGATAAGTGTGGGGTTCGTGAGTAGCTTGGATATGGGTGATGGGATCTTGTGGAGGATTAGGATCATGACATGAAGATGAAGGGGTACTTTGATCTTGACTTAAGGTAGGATCATGGGATGGGTTGGATGGTATAGTTTTCTCTTGGCTATGAGACGGAAGGGGATCATGACATGGAGATGAAGGAATGATTTGATCTTGACTTAAAGAAATGGGATTATTGCATTGAACATAAGTTAGACTTTGATCTTGATTTAGAGATAGATCATGGGATGAAAGGGAATCATGTGATGGATTGGATGGGACATCTTGATCTTGATTGGGAGGGGTATCATTAGATGGGGTAATGGATGGAAATATTTTTTCTTGTGATGGACTAGGGTCATTTCATGGAGGTGGTATGATAGGATCATGATACAAGATGGATATGCTAGTATCATCAAATGGGTTTGATATGATAATATTATGAGATGGTATAGAAGGGATACCTTGATCTTGATATGAAAGGGGATCATTTTGGATTTCTTGATCAATGGTAGGATCTTGATCAAAGATAGGTTTGTCTTGGATTCCATGTTTATCTAGAAGGATTTCTTTGATGGACTTAAGGATAGGATCATGAGATGGAATGGGATCACAAGAAGGAGTACTTTGATCTTGACATAAATGGGGATCTATGATGTCATGCTTTGGGATCAATGAGGTTAAGTGAGTAACATGGTTGAATTTGTGTAGGTGCTATAAAGGTGGAAAAACATGAAATTGATGATGTGGATGAGATGGATGAGGTGGAAATGGGTGGAACTAGAAGGCTAGGACTAGCATCTTGTGAAATAGGATTTTGCATGGGTTCTTGTACTCCTTTGAGGGTTACTTTTGGTGCTCCTTTGAGGATAACTTTTGGTTATCCTTTTATGGTGATTTTTGGTGGTCCTTTAATGGTGATTTTTGGTGGTCCTTTAATGGTGATTTTTGGTTTGACAATGGGTTGACTAGGATATGAAATGCATAAGATATGGTTATGGATGTGTGTTGGTTGAACATGGAGGAAATTTTGGTTTCCCTTGTCAATCGAGGGAAAAGATGACATGGAAGGTGACATGACTTGGGTATAAGTTTCAATGGTGGCTTGGATGGTGATGTGGATTAAGTATGATGACAAATGATTAGGATAGAAAGGATTGGTTATGATGACTATGATGGGATAATTTATTTGACTTGGATAACTAGGATAGGATGATTATGTTAAGAAATAACTTGCACAATAGAAGAATATGATATGAAATATGCTGCAAATACTTGATAATAACTGAGAATAACAAGCCACTTCGAGGGGGAAAACCTCCAAATATCTCTAATGAGAACACACTTCACAACTTGATAATGAAATAAGACTCACAACCTCCTATATATACCTATTTATGCCAAGGATATCACCTAGGCCGACTTAGACACACCTATATAAAACTTAGGCCGACATAAACAACTAAATAACAATATACTAATGATAATATGACTTAATAGAGAGTTAAGATAGCCACAAGCCGACTATTCATAACCCGATGTACACTAATATTAAGGGTGTAGCATGCCCCCCTTCTTCAAAGAAGCATTGTCCTCAATGCTAATCAAGTTTGGATTCTTTTGAATGAACTCCTCATCCTCCCATGAAGCATCTTCAATTAGAAAATATTTCCTTGTAATGAGGTAACTTGGAATTGTTGATGTCACTAGCTTCTTCATGCGTGTCTGGAAAATTAACTCCAGCTCCAAGATGTGTCTTCCCTTTACATCAAGCTCTTGATGGTGATGAATGTGTTCTTCCTTTACCTGAACCTTTTGATGTGTCATAGAGGGAGAGGTGAGGAATAATATATGGTACCCTTGCATTGGTTGAATAGCTTGATTAGGAACTTCTTCTTTCACTTCTTCTTCATTGCCTTCTTCTGCTTCTTCTAGTTGGTCTTTTGCTTTGTCTTCTTCTGTTGTTGCTTCTTCTACTTCTGCATATGCCTCTTCTTCTTCTTCTTCTTCCTCTTCCTCTTCTTCTTCTTCTTCTTCTTTCACTTCTTCTTCTTCTTCTTCTTCCTCTTCTTCTTCTTCTTCTTTCGCTTCTTCTTCTTCTTCTTCTTCTTATTCTTCATTTGTTTCTTCTTCTTCTTCTTCTTCTTCTTTTGATTCTTTTTCTTCTTCTTCTTCTTCTTTATTTGTTTCTTCTTCTGGTTCTTGGCTGCTTGAGACCTCCTTTCTTGGTTTATTCATAAAGGCGCTCAACATGTTTTGTAGGTCTGATATATCTCCTCTTAGGTCACACATATCCATCTTAATTGAGGAAATTTCTTCCTTGACCTTATTGATTTCCTCATTATGAGTAACATCCTTGATTGTTTCACCATCCTTATCAGGAGTCTTCCCCAGAGTGACAACATTCTTTTTACCCCTTGTTGCAGGCCCTGTCATGATGGAAACCACTAATGTTGAAATAAATCAGACAAATGAAACTTAAATTCTCTGAAATTTTTACTATAATCTCCTTTGGTATGTCTTCAAAAACCCAATAAAAATCAGACTTCAATTCAACAAGATGTACGAGATATGTAGATTCCAAAAAAATAGTGTAGAAACCCTAATTCTGCAATAATTTGCATAATTCTATTCCAATTCTTCTAAAATTTGGACTGTATCTTCTTCAATATGTTCTTCAAAAACCCTTTAAAAATAAGAAAAAAATTCACCAAAATCTGAAAGATATACTCTTCCCAAAATCGCCTCTAAAATTGAGAAAAACCTTGCCTCTATGGTGCCAAGATCATGCTCTGATACCACTTGTTAAGAAATAACTTGCACAATAGAAGAATATGATATGAAATATGCTGAAAATACTTGATAATAATTTAGAATACAAGCCACTTTGAGCGGGAAAACCTCCAAATATCTCTAATGAGAACACACTTCACAACTTGATAATGAAATAAGACTCACAACCTCCTATATATACCTATTTATGCCCAGGATATCACCTAGGCCGACTTAGACACACCTATATAAGACGTAGGCTGACCTAAACAACTAAATAACAATATACTAATGATAATATGACTTAATAGAGAGTTAAGATAGCCACAAGCCGACTATTCATAACCCGATGTACACTAATATTAAGGGTGTAGCAGATTAGGATAGATAATGAGGACTAGGATGATGAGGAATGATTATGATGGAGAATAAGGATGAGAAGTTTAAATTGGAAATAATGTGGATAGCTTGACTTGGAGGAAACCTAGATTTGTTTATTTTTGAAAAAAAATTAATGTTTTTGGATTTTTGACTCTCTTTTTTTGAATTTTCTATTTTTTTTGGATTTTATGATTATGAATGCAAATGAAAATGTAAAAATAAATGATGAAAAAATACAAATTCCTAAGGATCAATTTGGATAAGGGTCCCCTTGTGTTTTCAAGTGGGGAAGGTGATCTAAACATTCAAGCACATAAGACACAATAACAAGCCTAACTCAAGTGGGATATGGCCAAAAGTCTCAATTAGGCTTTACAAGCTCAACTAGGGGTATCCTCTATATACCACAAGGGTACATGAGGCATAATCCATAGATGAAAGAGAATACTACCAAATAGCCAGGAGGAAAGGGTAACCCACTCTCCACCTTCTCTTCCCAAAGGTATAAAGTTCTTTTGGGATTAGCCAAGATTGACAATATTCTACTTCCAAGAGACATGTCTTTAGATTCACCCCTTGCTCTTTATAATCCACTAGAACATAGGAGTTGAGGTCCCCCCCTGAAGTTTCACTTCACTAGGTAGGCCTCCTAAAAATAAAATTCAATATCACTTATTTATGATCCTCAAGATCACACAAAGGTGTAAGAGGAGAGCATACATAAGTGAATCTTGGGAATTAAAAGACACTTGTAAATTGTAAACCCAAATCCAAATGTGAAAGGTTAATTTTAAATCTGATTTCAATTGTGTGGAAAACACACCAAACAGAGATGTATAAAGCAAAAATTGATTACAAAAATGGATTCCTTATGATTTTCTGATAATTTTTTAAAAAAATTACTGAAAAAAGATTTCATATGGCAAAGATGTGAGCATTTGAAATTGAAAAGAAGGGATGACTTTAACTAAGTGCACCTAATTTTTAAAGTAGAATTTGGAAAATCCATTTACACCATAACAAAGAGTTCTAAATCAGCTTTCCAACAAGTTTACACAAAATTTATGCCCGTTTTAGTAAAATTGCTATTTTAATGATGTGCAAAGAAAGAAGGGGGCTAATGTTTAAGCCCTTAGATGTCAAAATTTAACCCCCACATGACTAGAAGCTTGCTGAAATATGTTGGGTGCTTATTAGTGAGACCCCTAGTCCTCCATATGACCAAGGGCTAAATCCCTAAAAAGTAAAAAAAATAAAAATAAAATAAAGATAAAAAATTTAAAATTTAAATTATTTTAAAACTCTTTCAAAAAGTAATCATAAAGAAATAAAAGACTAAATCATTCTAATAAAAGGTTTCAAATTTTGAAAGCATGTGACCATGTTAGCTTTTTAATAAAGAGTGAATTGAATTTTAAACCCTTCATGACCATGCAGATCGTGGGTGGTGTGGATTTACTCCACAGGTCGTGTGTCTCTGTGAATATATATTTACATATTTTTGTCGTCAAAACCCTATAGTATATAAAAAAAATGATATGATATACAGAGAAAAATCAAGATATTATTAATAAAAATATGCAATATATATATTTTTTATGCATTCAACAAAATCCTTTGATAAATATTCACTGTGTATACACTTGCAATAATAGGGATTTAAAAAAAATCAATTTTTTTCCTACAAGCAAAATATATCAAATTATATGTCAAAATTCATCTCTCAGCTCCCTTGATTACAATGGTGAGGCTATTTTTCTAATTCAGGTCTCCTATAAAAACTTGATCTCCAAGCCCTCTTTAAAAAACCCTTGACCTGCAAAATCAAACTCACAAAAAATCACCAAAACAAGGGTTAGAAGGAAGGGATCACATCAAATTCACCAAAATGTATGCATGTAAAATGGATAGAAAAAAAATGTGCATAAAATAGCTTAAAAATCAAACTAAAATGCATGCAAACCCTAAAAGAAATCAAATACATCCAAACCTCAAAAGATTGAATGTATTATGTTGAGTCGTTAAAGATTTGAATGTGGTTTCTCATGATTCCAACAGCTTGACATTAGCATAAAAGATGTTCATATCAAAATGATAATGATAGGAATCTTTTTATAGAGAGTCAAATGTGAAATAGATGATCGAGATTAAATGATTTTTATTTCAATCAATGGATGAAATTAGATGAGACTGAGGAAAGAATGAGGAAATTGATTGATTTCTACAAAATCACTTCAGATTGAGAGGGAAATTGCATTTTCAAATAATAGAAACATTATTTAAATGCAAAAGGAAAAGGAAAGTTAACTTTTTGATTAAATAGAAATTTGATTCAAAAAGTGAGAGAAATGATGGGTCATTTAATTAACTTGTGACAGAAAAAGCTAAAAGTGAATAATTAAATAATTAACATAATTATTTAATTATAGTGGAAAATGACAAATAATTAAATAAATATAAATTTATTTAATTATTGAAGTTAAAGATATTAGTGACACAATTAAATAAATAACAATTTATTTAATTAATCAAAAGAGGAAATAGGAGGATAAAATGAATTAATTAAATAATTCAAATTATTTAATTAATAGAAGATGTTATGACATTAGATAATAATTAAATAATTAATATTATTTAATTATCAAGGATGAAGGGTGGGGGCCCTAGCTCGGTTGGCTAAGTAATTCTGTTGCGGCTCTACTGGTCACGAGTTCTAGTCTCCCCCTGTCCCTTGGTACCGGAGGGCGTGTCGCGCTAGCGCTGCCGGTCACGTTAAAAAGTTTACTAGGCACACTGCAGTTTATAGGGGGTCGTGCTACCCGATTCCTGCAGTCTCAAAAAAAAAAAAAAATTATCAAGGATGAAAAATGGGTTTTAATAAAGTCATGGGCCTAGTGATAATTTTTAGTCCTACATTTACCATTGTTGTGACCATTGAGGTTGCAGAGGCAACAAACTTGCATGTCTTTCTATTTGTCTTAGTCAGAAGAAAGCCTTGTTTTTCATGCAATATGAGGGAGGTGAAATGCTATGGCTAAATGTGCTTCAATCACTCCATGTCCCCTATCATACAAGAGTCTTTGTACAATATTTTTGACATAATACAAAGGGGGCTACTCCATTATAGCACTTATTTAATAAAAAAAAATCTTGAAAAAAAAATAAATCTATTTCAATTTTTATAATTATAATTTTTGTTTTCATTTCAAATAATTTAAAATCATATAATACAAAAATTTCAAAAAATTAACCATGTTTGAGAATGATTAGATATTAGATATTAAAAATATTAACAATCATATATGTTTTTTTTTAATATGTTTCCAGCAAGCCTTTCACAAGGTTAAAAGGTTAGAGAATATATATATATATTTCATTTCAAAGTTCTAACATCTTTATAATAGTATTTCAAGGATTTTCACCCTTTTATGATTTTTTTTTTCAATATTAAATATCTAAATTTATTTATAATTAAAATTGATATCAATATTTTAAAAATGAGTTGATCATGAAAGTGGTTTCATAAATTCTATAATTACAAACTATTTTTTTATCATTGATTATAACAAAAAAAATAAAATTGCTTTCAATTGAATCATTCTAAATTTTAATGATATATATCGATAAATAAAAGTTATTGTCTTTTTCGATATTCAATTAATAAAAAGTCACCAATTATATTTATTGTCTACATAATAGAAATAAATATACAAACTCTAAGTTAGAAAATAAATATATAAGACTAATTATCTTTTAAAAAATAATATTAATAATGATTATTTTATAATTACATATTTTAATATTGTAAAGGATAATAGAATTGTATGAAGTGTAATCTATACTAAATCAATAAAGAATAAGGTTGACATTTTAAATTCTTAAATTCATGGATTTTCTTAATTTTAGACTCTTGTTCTATTTTAAGCTTCTTCTTTCCTTTAATATAGTATTTTTTCTCTCCTTGTCCAAATCCCAAGACCGTGATAACTCTTATTCCTTGAACCATCACCTAACACAATATTCAAATATCATCAACAACAAGACATACAAGTTATGTGTATGCCAAGCTACCTAAATAACATAAATGATAGTGATAATAAAAGACCATCATTGAGGCATCAATGTTGAGTGTGCCATGGCCTTGAGACCTACTTCCTCATAATTATGAACTATACCTAGCACCTAGTTGCATCCAAAACCAATACATGATATGTACTTAGCTCTCATTTATTTTCATTGTATCATCATTTCAATCATACCCCTTATTCCGTAAATATAATTCTCAAGATAAATATTTGATTAAAAAAATATACACGCTACTTGGAAAGGGACACATTACCTTTTACTCATGGTATTAATTATCAAATTTGATTCACCCTTAATTTCAAGTTTATCTAGGAAACCATTAGCCATAACCTCTTTCAAAAAATTCAATAAGGGTCTCCCCTCTACCACATTGTTTGAAACCAACCTAAATTCCCATTTGAACACTCACACTAGTTTCCCAAAAAAAAGTCTTAAAAATCCACCCTCCTCCTATATCCCCTTGGTTTCCTTTGGCTAACACATTGAACCTCATTTTTGTCCAACTATAACTTGGAAGGTGTCATTTGATATTTTACATAATAGATATAATCTCTGTAGAAATTGTTTTCTATAATTACTCATTCCTTGGCCAAGAATTGACCTAATAGAAGTACTTCTTCATCATAGTCTAGAATTATTTAAATGTTTGTAATCTCCTAATTCTTGGATGGAGGATATCATATATATATATATATATACCCTTATCTTGAAAGATTATTCTATTTTAATTGAGCCAAAAATTGCATATAATCAACACTAGTTAAAGATTTTAAATCAATTTTAAGCCAATGCTCTTGATTCCTAATTTTCATCTTGATAAAATTTCAATAACCTAAACTAATGAACCCCAGGCAATATTATATTTCTCAATTTGCCACTTCCACACTTCCTTAATAAATTGATGAGAGATAAAAATATGCTCACTTAATTCTTAATTTTCCTCACATAACACACACTTGGATGGCCACAACCATCCATAGGTTACCAACCAATCTCATGTCAACACCCCACTCTTTGTGACAAACCATAAGAATATATTTAATTTGGTTTTAATTTTCTTGCAATATATCTTTCAACCCAAGAAGGAATAATTGTAAAAAAAAAAAAATAGTGGAAATGAATGCATAATCCCGTGACCCAAAGTATGAAATTCCAAATGATTTAATGATCACATGAGTTTAAATAAATATGCCAACTCCTCAATAAGTTCAATAATTTCTCCACAATTAAAATCAATTCTAGAGAGGGGTAAGGAAAGGTACCCGTCCCCTCATACCATTGGCATTCACTAATTAATTTATTATTCAACTTCCAATGCTTTATCTAAAGTTATTTTCAAGAGTTCTAAACTCCTCCAAGTTTTTAATGGTTTGTCAAGGATCTACACTATCTCTTGAAATGAGAAGTTTTCCCACCCCACTAACCATCTAAGATTCTCCATAACAAAGGATAACATACTCAATAAATTTTAAATCCCTAAATTTCATGGGCCAGTATTACTAGTAAAAAATTTATAAAAATATTCATCTACATATTTAGAGCAGAAAAAGTGACTCACCACTCTATTATTTTCATGTTTTTTCCAAATTTATTTCTTCTAGGAAAGGCTTTATTGATTCTCCTACAATTTTAGATCCCTATACCACTATCCTTCTATTCCCTCCAAATATGGTCTCACAAAACAAGTTTAAATATCCTTATTTCCCTAATATCAATCCAAAGGAATTTCCTCTATATATTTGTAATGGCCTTAGAAATCCCTCATAGGAAACAACAATGAGCTAACATGATGTGTAGGGATTTTAGGAAGAGTGGTATTGATTAGTGTTACCAATTTTTTTGCCACAACTTAATTGGTGGAGCTGGCTGAACATTGTTATATCTTACCTGAAATTGCATATTATGTTTGAGTGTTGATTGCATCATGTTCATTATTTCATTAAGTGACAGTGGTGCATTTAAAAGAAGAATCATAATTTCAAAGTGCTATTCAAATGTTCCAAAATTAAATGAAGTACAAAATTGAGCATATAAATAATAGAGCATTTTAGAATGCTTTCATTTATTTCAGGTAATAATTCATATTTACATAGCTTCATTTGATTGCAAGAATCAGAATGATATTACAACATTGCATTGAAATGCATTTTTCTTTTCAAATGAAAAGCATAAAGATGAAATCAAAGATCCACACAAGCCGTGGATGTGACTGTCACAGTGCATAATTAATAGCACACTATACTATGGAAGATGCAAAAGACGAAATCATATAAGTAACGACATAATCATCATTGCCTAATTATCGATGGTTGACGCTGAAGTGGTGCATCTTTTTCTTCTCAAGCTCCGTTGACCTGTAAGAGAAAAGAGGGAGATTTCAGTGGCTCCGATTACAAAGATACCTATATGAATCACCAACGATAGTGCAGCCTATTATCAATCATGCACTGAAATAATCAAAAAGTGAAAGTACAGAAGAAATGAGCTGAAGGAGAAACAACAATATGATCATTATATCTTGTTTTTATGCTAACATTGTTTGTTTCCTTGTGCAGGTATAGGGAAAATCATGATGTTGATCATTATTTGAAGACCAAGCATGTGGAGAAAAATAGGCTCCCACAAGGGTAGAGCTCGGCATGCTGCCCTATTCATTACAAGTGAGCTGATTAAAGATTACATCATCATATTCATCAAGAGGAGTGATATACAACTGAAAGAGTTAAGCATGGTTATCTATCGAGTTATTAAACCAACTGTGCATTCATAACAATCAGGTTAGTGCTTTCTGAAAGCTATAGGTGAATAGTGAGTTCAATTCACTCAATCACTTAGTCGGGTATAGTTATATCAAACATTGTTGTATGGTTCACGTTCAGTGTTATTTGTTCATCGTGATCAAATGTCATGCAAGGTTCAGTTCATTAGTATTATTTCTTACAACCAAGGATAGTGAACAGGCATACATTATGCCTTAATGAAGAGATTTGTTTTAATTTTCATCTTTGAAGAGAATAGATTTATAGAACAGCTTGTTAAATGGAGCATAAAAATGCATGAACAGTGCCAGGTTGAAGCCCAATAGTGTGAGTGATAGATAATGCACTCAAATAATGAATGAACAGTCAGTTCCAGTTTGAATGATGATACAAATACAACATTAAGAGTTGCAAGGTGAGAAACTATCCTTCCAGAATGACAATGAAGTGTTGAGCATAACAAAGGTGTTTTTGAAATGTTAATCATGCATTTGAAATGCACTGGAATAATTAAGTACATGCAGTCCTCAAAATTACAAGGTTTTGATTAAAATCTTTGCATAACTCCAAGGACAGAAAGCAAGAGTTCACTGTATGGTGGAATGAAGGAATCCAAAAATTTCTGTGTGCAAAGAAAAGTAGCATGGAGTGGTAATCTAGTATACCTGTGTAATGGAATAGCACAGATTGTTCTAATTTTCTAAATGCCTATATGCTAGATATTGAAAATTTGAAAGCCAAAGGGAGCTAGGGTTGTGCACAGAAATCAAAATATATAGTTCTTGTTTGTTTTCATGTAGCCACATTAGGGTTTGCATTTATAGTGCTGAGTTCTACATATTATGAATGAACTCATATGGCTATAATACAAGCAAAGGATATATTCCTAGAATTTCATGAATCCATAGTTTTTTTTTTAAAAGAGACAAGTATAGGAATATGGAAATAACTCAACGAGGAGTACTGAAGGTGCAGATATTTTGCATATCGCAAATGAGTTACATGGTGGAAATTTCACATAAAATACAGGAAGTAATGGATCAAGCTATTTTTTTCATGTGACCATTAAAGACAAACAGGTATATTTCCAGCTTACTCATGTGAGTTTTCTTTTCAATAGAATATCAAAGTAGAGCATCAGCTATTAGGGGTCGAGCCCATAACTTGAAAGGAAAATGAATATACAGAATACCCATGTGTGGGGTTTAGTTTTAAAAAATAGAGAAACACAGCTTGTAGTGGTACCCATGAGAGGGTTTAATCTAGAAGTCACAGAAATATCAAGAAAAGTGCCATAATGGGTTGAGCCATACATTGAATACAAAATAATATACAGATTTTGTTTTCCATACACCCATATGGGGGTCTTGTTTCTAAAAGCTAGAATACAACTAACAACGGTATCCATGTCTAGTTTTGTTTCAGAAAATATAAAATGTGAATTTCCTTTGGTGGGTCGAGCTTCAAAAATGGAGAAAATGCAGTTTTTAGTCAATTCTTATGATACCCATATACGGGTTTGTCCTCAAATATATAATAAGGTGAGTTTCCTATTTTGGGTCGAGCCCAAAACCTCTAAAGAATGCTTTCTTGATACATAGGTCGAGGCCTATACATGGCCATAGAATCTTAAGTGAAGATTTTTGAGCTTTTGAAGAAGAGAGTATATGCTTTAACACAACTCACCATTTCATGCTCGCTGAAGAACACACTGGCCACAGCCAGAACATTTGCCACTGACTCTAAAACTTGAAAATTTTCATCATGGCAGATGGAGAAAGACACCAGGAGTCCAAGCTAAAATTTTGAGCTCTCTTGAAGTAAGCACAAAGAGTAAAAAGAAATGAATTAGATACTATCTTAGACATGGCTAAAGTCACAGAAGTTATGGATCAAGAAGCTCACCTCGTGTAGAAAGAGAAAGATAACCCTCGAGCAAGCTCTCTCATAGAGCTTTCAGATGAAACCCAAGCTCATACAGGTTGGCCAAGAAAGGAAGAAGCACCAAAATGTAAAAGAAATCAGAAAATAACCATGAGCAGGCTGCGGCCTTTTGGCTCTTTTTGTTCTTTCAATTAAGTAAAAGAACTACAATACTACAAAACTAAGCTTACCCATTGAAGAGTTCAGCGATCTGAAGGTGAGAGTGAGGACTCTTAAGCATGTAGATTCTTAGACCGAGCTCAACCATCATGGTGGTGTGCTCTCAAGTAGAGAGCATTTTCTTCAAAGGGATAATGGCAAAATGAATCATATTAGGGTTTGACCTTGTTTTTCTCATGCCCTAATTCGACCCAACATCATAATCATCTAGAATATTCATGTTTATCAATGGCACATGGGAAAATTCGAATTAGGGTGGCCTTGTGTTATGATTTATTCAAAGTCTGAAGTCAATGTTTAAAAGGCCAAAATTTATATACCTAAGTCGAGCTTAGAGGGGTGATGGGTTATTTTCCTAGGGTTTAGGTTTATTTGTTATTGAAAGGAGGACTTAAGGAGAATGGTGATTAATAGTGCCTTTGAGGAGAATGAAGGATTCCTATACCTTAGGTATTTGTTTTTTAATTGATTGGAAGAAAGTTAATTAAAGTTTGAATAATGAATATCTTATGACTTAAGGTTAGTATCATTCATGTATTAGGGTTTTTGTTTTAATTGATTTTAGAGAAATCAATTGGAGCTTTTGATGAGAGAATAATTATACACTGATATTTTTATGATTTTTTGAGATAATCAAAGCATTGTAATGAAGAGATAGGAATGTATTTCTTTTTTGCAAAAAATAGACAAATTGTAAAATTTGCAATCCTGTAAAGCGGAATTGTAAAGCAATCTTTTATAAATTGTTTTATGATTTCTTGCTATTTTTAGCAGATTCATTTTGACTTCTTCTCTTGGTCGGATTTGACTCTTATCTTGGAGAGATAAGGTGTTTTTTGGGCTTTTAAAGTAGATTCAGCCTATTTTTAGAGGCTTGACAGTTTGATCATAAAAGAAATTTGCTTTTTTTTGGTTTTATGCAGTTTTTTGAGACAGTTTGAAGCTTTTTTCCTTGAGCTTCTTTGTGAGCTCGGATTAGGGTTTCTTGAGAGTGATATCTTTGAAAATACTTAGTCTTTTTAGCCCTCCTTCTGAGTTGAGATTTCAGTTCCTACTCATACACAATTTTGAGTTTGTGAACCCCTTTGTACTCAGTTTCAGATTATGGTATTCTCCTTTAGTTGAATAAAGACAACATTCCTACTTCTCATTTTTGTGCTTACTTGCAGTTTCAATTTGATGTTATCTTGTGATTTCTATTTACAGAGTCCTTTTTATGTCCTTAGACTGTAATTCTTAGTGCAAAAAGTTCAAAAGATAGGTTGCATGTTATACTTCAAGTCAGGTTTTCATGCAAATCATTTATGTATCAATTGTTTGTGAGAGGTTGTGAGATATTGTGTTTTTCTGAAAGCTGTTTGTGAGGAAGAGATCAGAATCATCATTAAATCATTACCAGGTTTTGAAATTCATCTGTTAGTCATAGGTTTTAGTTTCAATCATCTTTTTATCCCTTTCCTCATAAATCTTTTAGAATAGGATCAATCTTTCGGAGAACTAGCTCACTTTGGAGATTCCTTCTTCGCTCAGATCACCCACATCTGAAGGAGGTTTCCATGTGTTAGTAGGTTGTTGAATCTTGCATTCAACAGGGTGCAAATCTATTGATAACAATTAGCATAATTCTCCTAACTAAAGAGATCCACTTACCTTTTCTATGAATAAAATTTATTATACACCATATTTATTAAAGAATTCTAGTATTCCAAAGTAGTATGTCTATCTGTTAGTGAATGAATTGTCCAAAGATAAATATGTCTAAAAATAATAACTCTCTTTCTCGTGGCGCACTAGGGCCAAGCCGCTAACAACTCTAGAAATGTCACAATTGCATTTGTGACTTTCCTCTTAATTGAGAGGTACAGCTCCCTCGTATGCTTTAATGGATAATAAATGTGATTTTAACTAGAAAGCAATAAAGGTGACAAACATCAGCCCATAAAAAATGCTACTAATGTAAAGTGAACTCTAAAGGATCATTAAACAACTAGCACACAAACTAGAATGACTAATGATGAATACGAACGAAAAAAGGGGAAACTTCTTAGTTACAATAAATGAAATAAATGTAGCTAGATAGATTTCACACAGAAAATACATTCCAAATACGCACATGACTCACATGTTTGAGCAAGAAGTTAGATCTACATTGAAGGGAAGTGTCAATTTTCAGCTTTACCCATTCATTTTTTAAAACAAGTACCCATTTTGAAGTGTGTACTTGTTCCAAAAGGTTTGAAAGTTACAAGAGATGTTTTTCATTTCTATTTAGGCTTAGAAAAGGCATGCTAACCCAACACCTAGGCTTAAACCTACAAGTAAAAGGTTAGGGAAATTTTAAGAGAAAAAACTAACTTTGGCAAAATGGTTGATGGACTTTTTTTTAATCAATCTATAAAATTAAAACCCGTTAGAGAACGCAATGTCTAGTTTCTAAATATATAATTTTTATTAATATTGGATTATATTTCTTATTTTTTAATTAATTTATAAGAAAATTAGTCCTTAAACTTGAAGTATCAGGGTTTTTTTGTTTTTTAATAACTTTTTTTTGGTTAATTTTCTTGTAAAAAGAATTATATGGAATCAATATTTAGAAAATTCTCTACACAATGAAAAAAAATATTCAAAAAAATTTTATTTTAGGTCCAATTATGATGTTCATACACGTTTATTTTTAAAAACAACAATTAAGGCCAATAAAAATTCAATAAAAAAAATTACAAAAAAAATTCCTCATCAATATTCATGAACATTGTTAGCTCTCTTTCCCCAAAGTGAACTAGAAAAATACTTTTATTTGGGTCAAAAAGTGGAGTCTGTACATGTGCATGGTATGGTAAAAAAATAGGGACTTTTAAAAAGTGGTTTTTATACATCCCTGTCAAATTTAATTTCTATAATCTAGGTATTTGAATAAATTACATATTTGGAAACTAGATTCAAAATGCTAAATTTCATATTACTAAATTTTTTAAGATTCATTGTGTAAGTCCCTCAAATTTTTAGTCCAAGTGTGACAAATTCTAAAAAATAGCAAAAACACTTCCACTTTTTGAGCTTTTGTGGACCCAACTTCTTGCATCAGCCCTCACAGGTCAGTACAATCAACATTACATTCAACTCACAACTCACAAATCACAAGTCATGAGTTATTGCAATCAAAAGTAAATGGAACTCAGAAAAATGAAAATGTTCCTCCCTCAACTACAACACAGCATACTCTCTAGGAATCAAAACCTTTTTTGAATCGTTCTCCACCAAGATATAGGGGTCATCTTCCTCTCTTTGACGGTTACCAATCAGTTGCAATAGCGCTTTCTTGCCACATAGTATTCATCTTGAAAACTAGCAGCTAAGAAATAATAAATAACTGAAATGATTACATTGCTAATGATAAGACTTTCAAGCGATTTTTGAGTATTTCTTCATTTAACTCCTACCCCATGGCCATCAATTCTTGAGTAGTTTGCATGCTTTGCATTCAAGAATTAAATAACTATTGTAGAGGTATAATGGTGTTGGAAGAACGAAGAAGAATAATTATCTCTATAGTTTTGTGTTGTCATTGATGTCACCATGTTGTGGTTACAAGTCTAAGTCAGTGCTTGATCCGGTATTTTGGTCTGGTATCTGAACTAGTTTTCAAGATGTACTCTTTGGTATTCTAGTTTGCAATCCTCTAGAGTTGGTAGTTGATGCTTGCAGTTTTGGGAAATTTTTTATGGTTTCTAAAGGCATGTATTTTCAAAATTTCTTGTGCTCTAGTGCTCGTACGTCATATTGGAATTATTCTATTGATTGCTTTTTGCAATGAAGTCTATTTCTAGCTGGCTTCTTGGAATTAGTTGTAATATGGTGAAATAATTTTGTTATGGGGATATATGTGCAACCTATCTTAGGTCTATACTGAAATGATGTAGCGTATCAAGCATTTGTATTGCTATTTGGGAAGATTTTATAAATACTTGAAGCTAACAAGTTGGTATTTTTGGTAAGCAAAGAAATACATATAATTAGGTTGACCTAATTGTTGCTTTTGGATAGATCAAGTATATATATTTGTGTTGGACAATTGTTGGGTATATAGGTGTGAGTGTGTGTGTGATCGATGCAGCAATGAATGTGAAAGTGAAGAAGAGAAAAAATGATGAAGTGTGTCAAGTCAGTCTATTAAGCATCACCGAAACTACATTAGCACTTGTTAGGTGCACCATTCTCAATTCATTTTGGCTGTGAAGCCCAATTTTGTTTTGTGAATCTTTTTTTAGGAAGTGAACCTCCCTTTTAAGTAGTGAGATTTTGTATCTAGATAGTGAGTCCTATTTAGGGTAGTGAGCCCTTGGTAGTAAACCTTATATATTTAGTTTTGAAACTACTTTATATTGTGTGTTATTCCTCACCGTGGTTTTTCCCTCATTGGGTTTTCCAAGTAAAATGTAGTGTTCATGTGTTGATTTTACTTTCTGTTATTTATGTTTCATGTTCATACTTAATAACAGAATAGTGTGGTTATGAGATTGATAAGTGTTGAAGTTTTGAATTTGAATTTGTGTGACAATTGATTCACCCCCCTCTTAGTTTTCCTACACCTCTTTAACAATTGGTATCAGAGCTTTGCTTCCTTGGTATAGATCTTAACCGCTTGAGGTAGATCTTGAAGGTTGATTAAATGGATGATAAAGAACTTCAGACTGCACTTGAGGATCTTGACAAAGTTGAAAATGAAAATAGAGATCTGAAAGAGAATCTTGATGAAGCAAATGAATGTGTTTGAAAGCTAAAAGAACAATTAAATAAATTCAAGGAAAGACACAGAGAAGTGAGTGAGCAACTAAAACAAGAGATAATTAGGCTGAAAGTGACTGTAGAAGAAAAGAAGAGAATTGAAGAATTCTGGATACAATGGTACAAAATAAATCTGATGAATGCTCTAAACTTGAACATAAGGTAGTAAACTTGAGAGTAGAACTGGAAAATGCAAAACCTTGTGAGAATAATTTCAGATCTAGCTCTGATAAGCTTAGAGAGTTACTTGCTAGACAAAAACCAAGTAAAGACAAAGCTTGCTTGGGAAATGATGCAAGTGAAAGTTCTAAGGAGGATCAAATGACTCATGACAAAGGGAAGCAAAAAAAAATTTTGCAAGAAGACAGTCTGTGAGACAACCTAATGCACAAAGGTATCCCTATTTCAATGGTATTTGTTTTTTCTTGTAATAAATATGGTCACAAGGCAATAGAATGCAAGGGCAAGAAGAACTAGTTTTCTGGTCCCTTCACCAAAAAATGTTTTGGATGCAAGAAGGTTGGACATAAAGCTACTAAATACAAATCTCAAGTGAGAATGATCATTTAAGTGATGATGAACAAGTTTAATGGAGGTAGAATGAATCAATCCTTTAATGGCTACTGTTATACCTGTAAAAAAATTTGGACACAAAGTGAATCAAAGTAGATTGAGAAGTAATGGAGGTCAGACTAATCAGAAAAGTGTTGTCTACTATAATTGTAACAAACCTGGACATATCTCAAAGGTCTGTAGAAGTAAGAAGGGAAAGCAGTCTGCTCTGGTAAAGAAGATTGACAAAGAAAAGATGAAGCAAGAGATGAATAAGATATGGAAGAAGAAAGAAGAAGGAAAACCTAAAACTATTGTTGTTTATGTGACCTTATCTGGTACAGATAACTTCTCTGGGAACTAGACCTAGCATGGTCTTAGGGGGAGCATTATCAGAAAAATTATAAAAACCCCTTGGATGAATGGCGTGTCAAAGGCTGGCACGAGGATGAAATGTGAAGAATGAATAATCAAAGGTTTTTGAAAAGGAATTAGAAGAAAACATATTAACATGATAATTTGCGGACCGAATTAGGATTTTTTGGGTTGAGGAAAATGTTTTTAGCAGCTTTTTGATATCTGTCGCATTTAATGTGTTTTAGGGAAAATCGATGGTGAATAAGATGAAATTTGTAAGCCTTTTTTATTAGTTGAGCATTTGAAGATCTTGAAAAGTTCCTTGAAGTGACCTTGAAGCAATTTGAAGCAATTATGAAGGAAATTCAAAGAAATTGTCATGGGTAATCAGGAATCATTTCTCAATTTACAAAAGGGAAGAAGGAAAATGAAGAAGTTTCGATTAATCATTAACGAATTCAAGAAAGTTAAGCACATAAATGGACAAAGGATCGAGTGGTGACATTCCACTGAATATGAAAGGAGTAGAATTGGAAGAATTTGATCATCAAAAGATGAAAGAAATGGAACTAGGGCTGAATGAAAATGAATTATAGAGCATAAAAACCCTAGGTATGGATTTATGGGGAGAATTTATGTGGTTTGCTGATAAAGAATTTATTCTATTCTTGTTGGGTCATTTCAAGAATGACAGCATTGTATTGGAAAAACCCTACCTAATCATGCATTGGGGATCTTCCTAGAAAGAA
>VDFB02313417.1:0-27684 GCA_007258455.2 Sequoia sempervirens | reverse complement strand
GGAGATCCTATCCCCAAAGGGGTGAATCCATGTCTGAGTCTAGTCTAGTTTATACATCCTAGATAGGAAAACTAGCCTCTCCAAGAGGTAAAATAACCCATCCAATCCATTACATAGGCATACCCATATTCGCCTATTCCCTAAATAGGCAAATTCGTCAGCCACAGAGGTGAACCCAAGTTTGAATCTCTTAGTCCTCCATTTGTACATCTAGCAAAATAGGAGAACCCGCCCCCCATAGGGGAAATTTAGCATCGATTTTGTACCATCCCCATCCATACATTTGAAGAAATAGGTAATCCTACTTCCCTAATAGGCATTTCCATGTCTTGTTCGTACATCCAAAGTAAGGGGTAGTCCTAAGACCTAGATAGGCGAATTTGTTTTCATCAAAGGTGATCCTATTTTTTTCCCTACATACTAAGTCCTGTTTAGGCGACCCTACTACTTGTTTTGGTGTTCCTATTAAATTTTGACTATACAATCCAAGATAAGGTGAACTCATGAGTCCTACATATGAAAACCGGCTTCACACAGGGGTGAATCTATGAACTTTTGGATAGGAAAACTTGTGATCTAGAAGGGCGAACAGTCCTTACATAGAGGTGAATATGTCTCCCATCCAAAAACCAAATAGTGAACCCTCTTTGGCACTAAAAGCTTGTTGTTTATTGAGTCCATTCCTATGATCAAAATATCTTTATCATCATCCATCTAGCCATAATCATCATTTTCATGCATATTAATTTTTTAAAATTCATCCATTCATCGATCTAATCACATAGGTTCATCTTAGGGAATCTTTAGACTACATATCTATCATCAATCCATCAATTTAAATCCCTTAGACATCATTTTAGGGACCTTTTATGCAAATCAGGCTAGGAAATTGACCCTAATCGGTATCATCCCTGCTTATATAGGATTTTTATCCATCTTGAGTCAATAATCCTTCACGGCCTCTTAATTATACTTCTCTCTAGGGGTGGATTTGTGTTGTAATAATCCTTTTAATCATCTAATCCAATCATCAACATTTTGCATCATCCATTTGAAATCTTGAATCTAGTTCGAAGTTAATCATATCAATCCAATGAATCATCATATATAATTAATCTAATCTAATTTAATCTAATCAACAATTCAATATTATCCTAGCAATCATCTGATCAATCAATCCATCATCCTAACAATATTTTTAAGTCATCATCTAGGTCGCCATCACTTAAGTGCATCTTAGGGCTTAGTGCCATCCTGGCCACCTGGTCGTTTGCATTTTCATGCCCATTATCACATGATCATAGGTGAAGAAACTCATGGAGATATGATAGTCCCAAGGTAGTCAACCTTAGTATCCTCTGAATCCACCCACTAATGGTGGTTCTTCACAATCCAACATGGAAATCCACATACAACCTTCCCTAAAAGAAATCATGGTCAATCAACTTGAGCTAACTATTGATGAATATCTTAGTGATCCTACCACGTCACCACCAGGGTTTGATTTATCACAATATGTCAATATCACACCCACTCCTCCACCATAGGATTTTTAAAGTTCTCAGGTTAATCTTGACTCATCAATCCCACAAGTTACTCCACAAGACACATTTTTCAACAGGGATTTGGAAATGATGTGTTATCATTTTCTTCCCACTCTTGTACTGATTGCAGTCATGGGTGCAATGCCTGATCCTAATAATTCCCAAATTCCTAATCCTAGCAATCCTCCTAGTCCTAAAAATCTTCAAGGTCCTCCCAATCTGTAAGGTATGAGCATCCTACAAGGTCCAACCCCCGTACCATCTGCACCACCTTTTCCACTAAATCAATCAATTCAATCATCTAGAAACATTGTGGGAAATGTATATAATCCTTTTTCTGCTCCACCTCCTCATAAACATCTCATCCGTACATGCCCATTGAACTTACCACCACCTCCACGTACATCTCAGCATCATCCTCAAGGAAATATACCAACCCTACAACAACCGAGTTGGGTAATCCACAACAACCACCATCACAAGCACCTAACCAACAACCACCATAGTAACCACCATCAAACTAACCTTACCAGAAACCACCACCATCACAACCACACAACAACCACCATCACAACCACCTTACCAACAACCACCAATGCAACCACCTCACCAACAACCATTATAGCAACCATTGTCACAACCTCTGCATCAATCCCAAATCCCGTCACAACCTCTACATCAATCCCAAATCCCACCACAACCTCCACCTCATCAACCCTCTTTGGAAAACACTTATTATCAACCTTGTCCTCCACCAGGTAGTCCTAGACCACAACCCATTATATCAAACCCCAACACCAATTATTATCATTACTCTAATCCATAGTAATTCCAAAAACAACCATCTTACACTAATCCTCAACATCTGCAATAAAACACTTACCATGAGCAATCAAATCCACAAAAACCTCCATATATTTCCCAATAATATCCTACATATGATTACCAATCTAATCCATTTTACTATCATCAGCCACCATCCTATGAGTAGGATGCCTCTTCATCATACTACCAATCCCCACCAGTACATCAACAAATTTACACCAATCCTCAACCCACATATGTTGAGCAGTATTAGCATATTCCATCATATCCTTTGCCATCCTACGATCAATCCATCCTTCCTCCGTTGCCACCCTATCAACAATATTATCCATATGATCAGTCCAATTTAGTCATTCCTCCCCCATCAATACCAATTAATAAAGAATGGGAGAACATGAAAAATACTCTAAAATACTTGCAAGTTGTTACATCAAATAAAGGCTTCAAGTTTGAGGACATTTATCCTTATCTGTTTGAATCATCCATTTCACTCATCCCCTTCCCTAAAAATTTTGAAATCTAAAAATTTGACAAGTACAAGGGGAGGGGTGATCCACAAAACCACTTGCAAGAGTTTTATATGCATTGTCAAGAGATCTTGCATAATGATAACTACCTTCTATAGTTGTTCCCTAGGAGCTTAATAGGACAATCTTTAGATTGGTTCATGGGTCTTTCAAATGGGTCAATCTGTTCTTTTTTTGATTTGTTAGAGAAGTTTGTCACACACTTCTCTTTCAATCTTGAGGACATAGACACCTTAGATCTCCTAAAGGATAAACATTGTGAGGAAGAAACATTTGCAAGCTACTTGCAAAGGTGGTGAGCCCTTGCCACTCGACTCAAATCTAGTCTTCTTGAGAAGGAGTTAGTGAGCATTTTTGTTGCAAACTACCATCCTAAGTTGGCTGACAACTTCTGTCTCCATTGCATTAGTGCCTTTGCATAGGTAATATAGAAGGGTATCACTATTGAAAGGACCCTCATTCCTAAAGGTCTCATCAAAATCTTCAAAGAAGATAAATATAAACAATTTGGGGACAAATCACGCTACTTGAATAGAAACAAAAGTGTTGTTAATGATGGTGCCACTAACACTAAGCATATCCCAGTAGCTAGCACTTATCAGATATCAAAATATGCCCCTCATACACCATCAATTTCCAATTTCATATCTGTACCATAAGGTGCACCCCATCCTCCCCCATAGTCCAACCAAACCAATCAAGAGAGTAACAAACACACATTCACTCCTCTGGGAGAGTCCCTAGATTTCATTTTCAAGAGGTTACTCCAAGAAAAATATGCAATCACTTATCCTATTACAAAAAAATTTGATGAGTCAAATCCAAACCCCACATGGTATAGAGAGAATGAGTATTATGATTATCATAGGATTAAAGTTAACTTCACTAACAAATGTCAAGGGCTTAAAAGCTACATTCAAGATCTCATTGATCAAGAAGATATTGTAGTGGATGAAAACCAAGCTACCTCATCAAATGCTTAGTTGCAAATATATCAAAATATTTTTCCCAAGCATAACTAGGGTCCTAACACCTCAAATGAAAACATTGGGTCCAACAATAATAGCCAAAAAAATAGCACAAACAATATTATCTATAACAATGTACCATACAAGTATGAGAATATTGTTACGTGCATTTCTCAAGCGGACCCAATGTATCCATCATCTATGTCAAAATAAAAGACCCCCAATACACTATCACAACTCACTGCACTCATAGATCATTTCCTAGGCCTTCCACTTCATCTCAACCAACTCCTAAAATCCCACAGTACAATATCCTTGACCACCTTGGTAATACCCCCGCACAAATATCTATCCTATATTTGCTAAGGTCTTCCCTATTCCATCAATAGATTCTCATGAAATCTCTACATGACACACATGTATTGAATGACATTGATCCCACCCAATTCTAGGCTCTAGTAGAAAACACTTGTCATCTAACTATCAACTGGGTTTTAGCCAAAATGATATTCCACCAATTGATCCATCCCACAATCGCATGTTAAAAAATGAAGTCCTTATCACCTAGCATAAGGTAAAAAGTGTCTTGTTAGATAATGGCTCTTCCATAAATATATGCACTTTAAAGTTCATAAAATAGGTGGGATATACCCACACTAACTTGGACAATCAAACCATCACAAACAAGGCATATGAAAATGCAAAAAGAAACTCAGAGGGTATTATTTACCTTCCCATCCAAATTGGTCCTGTCATGCAATATACTACCTACCATGTCCTTGATCTAGATTTATCATATAATCTTCTCCTCAGCCAACCATGGATTCATGCCATGTAATCCATCCCTTCCACATATCATCAGTGTCTAAAGTTTCCATATAATAGGGTTGAAGTCACTATCCATGCCAACCCCTAGCCTTTTGAGTATTAGTGTGCTCTGGAGGCCTCTTTCCCATATTTTTGACATTGTTTAGAAGTAGAAGTGCAAGCTCCTTAGGAATCACCATCCATTAGAACTTCTAATCCATCATCCAATACATACTCCACTCTATCCACCACATTTTATTCCACCATCACCAAATTCTAGATCATTGACAAAGGTTGTGGAGAGTATGAGATGTGTACTGCCCTTAATGTAGAAACAATGCCTTCATCTCCCCGCACTTATGGCCAACCATCTTAGTATGCACTAAAGGAAGAATCAAAGACCAAAAACATCAATTCCAAGAATTTGGGTTCTACCGCTTTCCAATCTCCAAGAACATTACAAGATAAAAAAGATGAAGACATCAATCAATGGGTTTATAGAGAGGAACCTAAACCCTCACCCCCTCTTATTGAGTATTTTCAAGAAGTCTATCCTCATGCTTCTAAACTAGTAGAAAAAAATAATTATCAAGGGGGGGCTTGATGTTGAAGAACATCAAAGATGAAAACCCATTGAAATATACTAGTGCGTCATAAAAATTTGGGGCTAGGGTACGACAAGAAACAAAAAGGTTTTGCATCGTCTACTAGCACTTTGAATAATGTTAACTTGGAAATCGATTTTCTTGAGGACATACCTGAAGAATAGGCTATCATACTTTCCTACAATTATTTGGTTCTTCCTTCCCTCTTCAATTCCACCTCTATCTTTTCCATTAGCCTCACACCATCACCCTGACCTTATTCATTGGGACCTACGAGGGAGTGCTTATCCTTGTCAAAATTCACTGAGATTAATGAGAAGAAAATTAAGGAATATGAGAAATAGTTAGCAGATATTTCTCAAACCTTTGATCATCTAACCGTTTATGTGGGTAACCAAAAAGGTCAAGTCATATCCCTGCCTGACAAAATTAAAAATTTGAAGCATGAAAAAGACAAAATTGTTAAAAGGGTATGTGAGCTCAAAGGAATAATTGGTCTTAACATGGAGACAATGCTTAGTGCATTGAAGGAAGCATAGGATGTTATAGTTGTCAGTGATCTGAAAAATATTGATTGAGTAGAGATGCAAAAATATCTATTATGTGGTCACATAACTATTTTGGAGAGTCTCAAAAAGGGTTGGGACACTAGTTTAAGCCTATTGAAGAAAAATTTTGCAAACATATTCAAGTCCATGTAAGTTAGAAAAGCATGTTTGTACATATACAGTTTGTTTATAGAAATTTTGTATAATTTTTGGTATGCAGATTCCTATCTTTTCCATTGATGTCAAAGGGGGGTGTAGGATAGTGAAAATTTGTCATATTCATCTCAAGGGAAGTTTTGATTAAATTTTTTTTTAAGTTTTGAGGATTGTAGTGTATTCATGTAGGTACTGATTCTGACACTTAGTCATTTTTCACTAAGTGTTGATGGTGTTTTCTGCATAGCAACAACTTAGATAGAATATGGAAATCCTATCTCTTTTGAAAGGTAAATCTCTATTAGCAAGCCTCAAGAGATAACCCCAAGGTCTCTAATGTCAGGTCTTGAAAATGCATACAACTCAGTGATAAATGTGAAAATGTTGGTAATCACAAGGGGCCTTACAAATGAACAATGTTGGAAGCATACTTTCATCAAATGCAACACTATGTTGATGCTTTTAATCCTAAAACTAACCTAGATTCAAAATAAATAGCAAAAGAGATAAGGGTTAAGAGAGATTCAACTCTAAACTAGTTCCTAAGATCAATCACAATAATGATGAATGCTGCAAATGGATAGATCTCCAATAAAACCAACCTCTACTTGATCAAGGACAAGTCCACAACTCTACAAAAATGGTGCAATCTTCTAAGGAAACTGAATATTTTCAAACTATGAATATTCATCCACATACCCAATAACTGACATAATGCAAACAAGCATCCATAGTTGAACTTAGCACAAAATAAGGCCCAGACTAAATTTACACAGCAAATTACAGTCAACAAATTGCTAAAAGTATGGACCGGAGATCGACCAACATCATTAACATTCTACCATTATTGCAAAAGAACTGAAATCTAACATCTAACATTGAGAATTGAGAACAAGAAACCATAAACTGTCAAACTGTAATACAAAGCTTTCCAAATCAACAATCCAATTGCATTAACTTCTCTAGCATTACATAACAATTTCCAGTTTCTTTCCTCTCCTACAGCTACTATCTTGTAGAATCTAACTCCTAACTTAGCCAACTCTGGCTTCTAATCAACTCTTCTAACCTAGTCTCACCACTTATAAATGAGAAGGCACTGACCTTTTATAGAAAATTACATTTTGAATCAATGGCTAGGATTTAATTCATCCAATGGCTGCAACTGCACTTCTAGAAGCATCAAGTTGTTACATTTAATTTGGGAGCTCATGGTACATCATCATCCAATTGCATAAAAGTAGTTACAACATGGAACAATGAGAAAAAAATATTATGCCAGCCCGCCATTAATGAAAATTTTGATTGGATGATGAAACTAGCTTCACATGTATTCCAGAAACTCCTTCCAGCTATAGACAGTTTGGGCACGGATTCTTATACAAGTTCCACTTTTAAAATTTGAATTGAACTCTTCCATATTTCCCTTTTGGCACGAATCCATATGCAAGTTCCCCTTTTAATATTTATTAAATCCTAAAAAAAGATATCATCATTAGTAGCTCACATGTTTAAAATTCAATCCAAATTAAACTTGAATAAAATTTTGCCCTTTTTGTTTTTTAAAAAAACTTACATTTTTATATGGAAACTTTCCATTTTCATAAATTTTTCCATTTTGGAAAATTTTTTATTTTCAATTTTTTCTCCATCTCAAGAATTTCATTTTCATGAACATTTTAAAATTTTAAGAAAAATTTCCATTTTGGAAAAATTGCATTTTAGGAAAAATTTCATTTTGGGGAAAAGAATCATTTTGGAAAAAAATTCCAGTTTTGGGAAAATTTTGGGTTTTGAGGGGGTAAGAAATTTTCCAAAAATGGAAATTTTAGAAAATTTTTCATTTTGGCAAATTCTTTTGAGGGTCAAGAAATTTTCCAATAAATTTCTAATTTTGGAAAATTTCAGGATTTTGAGGTGGCTAAGGAATTTTCCAAAAATGGAAATTTTGGAATTTTGAGGGGTTCATGGAAATTTCGGGATTTTCCATCAGGGACGGAAATTCTCGAATTCCCTGCAGGGTCAAAATCCCCTAAACCTCATAACTTTTTTTCTAGAAGGAATTTTCAAAATGTTCAAAAAGCAACCTAGACTAATTTTCTGTCCTCTATCCACGAGTGCAAAAAAGATTTACATAACACATTGAAAATTCACTTCAAAATCCCATTTTTGAATTCTAAGACATGTGAATTTCCCCTAGAGCCTTAAAATATTATCCTCATCAAACCCAGTCTAGACCTAATCCCAAAATAACCTCCCAAGAAGAGAGAAACCAAAATTTGACCAAGCTAAGATGTAGAGATGCAAAAGAAAAAAGAGGGTCCCCGCCTCCAATGGGGCATGTGTGAAAAATTGTACAACAAATGGTGACTCCTGCTAGGAAAATACTCCAGAGCATTTCGATGATGAACAAGAATCATGAACCCAGAATCTCTGGTTTCGATCTCCCTATTAGGAAAACAAATCAAAATACAAGATTAAAGAAAATTAGGAGCAAAGGCAGATTGAACCTTCCATAAACTTAAAATCCAAGTGTGTGCAAGTGATTTCATTTCTCTCCTTGAGCTACTACAAAAACCAAGTTTAGTCAAGTTAGGCTACGTAAAGATTCTATCTCCAAAAGAAACCTGGATAGAGTCTCGCTGCCAATCAAGCATTTATAGCTCCGATGAGGTTATCGTTGTGATCCTCCCGAACATAGCTCTACTGCCAGCCAGGTGTCCATAGCCCCTGTAGAGATATTCAGATACTCCTGATAAGTTGAATTCATTTTTTTTATTTTCAACATTTTCTCTTTTTTCTTTTTCTTTTTGATATTTCTTTTATTTTCACTTTTTTTCATTTAAACCTATGAACAATGAAGTTCACACTCAGGGCTGAGAACCATAGTGGCGTTGAAGCAAAAATAGGATTTTTCACCTAACATGACCTCACAAAGATCCCATAGCAACCTCAGGATTCTTAAGATGTATGAAAGATATAACATTTCAGAATACTTCAGGTTCAAATCAAACCAATGACCCATCCTCTTTAAATCAAACATTCAAACTGCTTGACGATAAAAAAAGACCTTGACCATCCATTCAAGACACATGATTAAAGTCCATCAATGAAATACTCAAAATAGTCCATGATAATGAATAATTATTGTGCAGGAAAGACACTTCCCCAACCAAAAAACAAAAAAACCCAAGAAGGAAAAGTAAAGCAACAACCAAACCGAAACCCAAAGCAAACCTAAACTAACCAAAACAGAAGCAAACCAAAAGCCATCTAAACTAAGCAAAGCAAACTAATCCTAAAGAAACCTATCCTAAAGAAAAAAAAATCAGAAAAAAGAAAACAAAAGCAAGGAAAGCTGCATTTATTCAAATCAAACTACATACAAGGAGACTCATAACAACTCATTATTAGACAGGGTGAACTGAGACTCATCCCCATATGGTTAATCAATGCATGGACAAGCAACAAGGTGATGGTAATAGTCCTCAAGAATGCAAATTCATCTTTATATTCAGAGAAATAAATCTCCATGTTGCAACATTCAAACCCAACCTCATAATGAGGAATAATCAATAGCTGAGGTAACTCATTAGGACCATGATTAACCCATATGCAAGTTGTCTTTCCTAAACCTCTATAATCAAATTGATAAGATTCAGAATTTTCAGCAAGGAAATAAACAACCTAATGTTGTATTGTTGTAGACTAAATATGGTATTCATCATTCTTCAATAGTGAGGAGCTGATATCTATGTCGTCAAGAGGTCTCCACTGATGGTACAACAATCCCCTCATGTTGGAAACATGCAAAATAGAATTTGAGGCATCACTATGTAGTGTAAAGTGAAATTTAGATTGAACAAGTCCAGAATTATCAACATGGAACTTTTCACCTGCTAAAGTATTTTCATGAGGAATTAGTGAGGAAATTGTACAAGTCTTGTCATACACAACAAATTTCTCAGTAGGATGCTCATGAAAAAGCATCACAGGCTTGTAGCTATGTGATCATGCCCATCAATTATGATTGTAATATTATTGTTTTCAGCATCATTCAAATTTTCCTGCATATCAATATGAACCACATTAACTATCTTATCATTAATGCATAAAATTTGTGAATTTTCAGTGCTTAATTCATCAATAGATAGCAAAAAAATAGAATTTGATAAATGCGAGAACTCCTTGAATTCTTCCTCAGTTGGCATCGGTTCAAACACTTGATCATAATTAACAGGAATGTTGACTCCTCCATTAAGTGTGCTTCCTTATGTTCTTCAAGACATTCATCAACAAATTGTTGACCTTCTTCTATTAGAGACTTGTTTGATGTATCTTTATGTGTATCCCTTGTATGTTGTGGCAGTTGCATTTGTTCTTTCACCTCTTTTATGGCTGCCTGGCACTGGAAGCATCTCAATTCTGAATGCTCTTCCTCATGTATCCCGTACCAAGCTGGTAACAACAAGTCCTCTAGGCAAACACTGTAACTCAATATTGACCAATCTTTCTTAATTCTGGCAACAAAATCTTCATATCTAGTCTGTATTGGATCCTTATTCTAAATGGGAGGAACTTGCATGGCAACTCCTTGTAGCTCATTCTCCACTGTATTTTTAGGAATCTGACTAACCTCTACAAGAACATCCTCCTTGATCTTTATAGGTGGTTGTTCATTTAAATGTTCCTCTGTTAACTCTAATGCCTCAAATTTGCATTCCTTACACTCAGTCCCTTCCAGGTCTACTTCAACATCAACTGCAACATCATCTCTAGATTCAAAATTGGTTGGCCTCTCTATAATGCATTCCTTGTCTAACTTTTCTTTCCACTCCAGGTATCTTCCAACTTTAATGATGGCATCCACACGAATAGCAAGTGAACTCTGAATGGGCTGCATTATGAACTCTACACCATTTAGATGAGATGAAATCTTGTAAACACCTATCACCACCAAGCTAATCTTCAACTACCTACATAAATGCCTCAACTACAGCGTCAATAAATTGTAGATCTGTAGAGGCTAATTGTTTAGGCATGTTCTGCATGAAAATACCCCTTTGCAAAATCCTCTCGATTTTACCCAAAAAGTCTAAGCATTCCAACTCACTATGCCTACAAGTATTATGAATCTTACACTTGTCCGACAATGAATAGTGATGCAAACCCTTCCTATTCCAGAGATCCAATCTCTTATTCAAAGATTCACAAAGTTGAGGAAAATCAATCTGAAGACCATTTCCATCATAAAAAACATAAGACTAATTTTCCATCTTGACTCAAAATTTGTATTTTTGGATTTAGAGATTTGTCATATCTCAGATTTTCAACATGAAGGCTCATTCAACTTCTAGCTATGTCACCTTTGTTCAACCCTCCTTCTAGCGCCAATCTGCTGATGGTGTTTTATGCACAGCAACAACTCAGACAGAATACAAGTATCCTATCTCTCTTAAAAGGTAAATCTCTATCAGCAAGCCTTAAGAGATAACCCCCAAGGTCTCTAATGTCGGGTCTTGACAATGCATAAACAACTAATTGATAATGTGAAAATTTTGGTAATCACAAAGGGCCTTACAAATGAACAATGCTAGAAGCGTACTTTCATCATATGCAACAATATGGTGATGTTTTTAATCCTAAAACTACCTAGATTCAAAATAAACAGCAAAAGAGATAAGGGTTAAGAGAGATTCAACTCTAAACTAGCTCCTAAGATCAATCACAATAATGATGAATGCCGGGCAATGAACGAGTTCCACGAGTCCGCCCGCCGATCATGATTGCACACAACCGCGATAAAACGGCAATCTTCTACGAGCCCGGAAGCCTACACGAATTTCATCTGCCACATACCCGGCCGGGTCTGGGTGCACAAAAACACAACACGCTGAACTTCAGCTATCAGTACCGCTCGCATTACCACACAACAAATATAATAATAAATTGTTGTGTATGGATCTATCAACATCATTAATATTTGAATATTATTGTAAAGAATCGAATATAACATCTAACATCTCGATAACAAGAAGAAAGAAACTATAACTATCAGTAACACAAAATCTTTCAAATCAATTAATTGCATTGGTCTTTCTAGCATTACATAAGAATTCTCGCTTTTTCCTCTCTGAGCAAGTTTGTTGAGCCCAGCAGTAATCTAACTCCCAACCATTGGTCTTGCTTTCTATCCTAGTTCACCATTTCATAAAATGAGAAGAGATCGCCTTATAAAATTATCACGGCCAAGATGCATTCATCCAATGGCCTAAATTGCACTTCTGTAGCCATCGCCGCTACATTTTACCGGGGAGTTCATAAGCATTAATCATCCAACGGGATGCCATCAGCGGGAACAAATGGAGAAAAAAATATTATGCCAACTTGTCATTAATGAAAATCCTGATTGATGATGAAATGGCTTCAATAAATCCCTAAAATTTGCCAAAAAATAGAAATTCTTTAAATTTCCGCTTTGGAAAATCTCATCAATTCCTCAAAACCCAAAATTCCGTTAAAATGGAAAAATCCATTTTTGGAAAATTTCCTTAATTCCTCAAAATCCCAAAATTTTCTAAAATGAATTTTTTTTCCAAATGATTTTTTTTTTTCCTAAATGAAATTTTTCCCTAAATGCAATTTTTTCCAAAAATGGAAAATTTTGAAATTTTAAAATGTTCCCCGAAAATTAAATTTTGAGATGGAGAAAAATTAAAATAAAAAATTTTCCAAAATGGAAAAATTTATGAAAATGGAAAGTTTCCATATAAAAATGTAAGTTTTTTTAAAAAACAAAAAGGCCAAAATTTTATTCAAGTTTAATTTGGATTGGATTTTAAACATGTGAGCTACTAATGATGATATTTGTTTTTCAGGATTTAATAAATATTAAAAGGGGAACTTGCATATGGATTCCTGCCAAAAGGGAAATATGAAAGAGTTCAATTCAAAATTTAAAAGTGGAACTTGTATAAGAATCTGTGTCCAAACTGTCTACAGCTGGAAGGAGTATCTGGAAGACATGTGAAGCTGATTTCATCATCCAATCAAAATTTTCATTAATGATTGGCTGACATAATATTTTTTTCTCATTGTTCCATGATGTAACTGCTTTTATGCAATTGGATAATGATGTACCATGAGCTCCCAAATTAAATGTAACAACTTGATGCTTCTAGAAGTGCAATTGCAACCATTGGATAAATTAAATCATGGCCATTGATTCAAAATGTAATTTTCTATAAAAGGTTAGTTCCTTCTCATTTGTAAGTGGTGAGACTAGGTTAGAAGAGTTGATTAGAAGCCATAGTTGGCAAAGTTAGGAGTTAGATTCTGCAAGATAGTAGTTGTAGGAGAAGAAAGAAACTGGAAATTGTTATGTAATGCTGGAGAAGTTAATGCAATTGAATTATTGATTTGGCAAGCTTTGTGTTACACTTTGATAGTTTATGGTTTCTTGTTCTCAATTCTCAATGTTAGATGTTAGATTTCAGTTCTTTTGCAATAATGGTAGAATGTTAATGATGTTGGTCGATCTTCGGTCCATACTTTTAGCAATTTGTTGACTGTGATTTGTTGTGTAAAGTTAGTTTGGGCCTTATCTTGTGCTAAGTTCAAATATGGATGCTTGTTTACATTGTGTCAGTTATTGGGTATGTGTATGAATATTCATAGTCTAAAAATCTTCAATTTTCGTAGAAGATTGCACCGTTTTTGCAGAGTTGTGGGCTTGTTCTTGATCAAGCATAGATTGGTTTCATCGGAGATCTGTCCATTTGTAGCATCCATCATTATTGTGATTGATCTTAGGAGCTAGTTTAGAGTTGAATCTCTCTTAACCCTTATCTCTTTTGCTGTTTATTTTGAATCTAGGTTAGTTTTAGGATTAAAAACATCACCATATTGTTGCATCTAATAAAAGTACGCTTCCAACATTGTTCATTTGTAAGGCCCCTTGTGATTACCAACATTTTCACATTATCACTAAGTTGTTTATGCATTGTCAAGACCTAACATTATATACCTTGGGGTTATCTCTTGAGGCTTGCTAATAGAGATTTACCTTTTAAGAGAGATAGGATTTCCATATTCTATCTGAGTTATTGTGCAGAAAACACCATCAACACTAAGTATTGCCATCAATGCGAAAGGGGGAGATTTTTGGCAAGAGACACTACACAAGTCATCTGGTATTGTCATTGATGGAAACCCTAGTTAGTAATCCCACCCACACCTCAATATTTTCTTATATTGGAAGTCAGATTGAAAATATGTGTTAACTATCAAAGCTAAAATAGGGCATCTGACAGAGTTGTGTAAAGTGACTCATATGTAATTTCCTATTATCATTTTGGGTTGTGGATCTCAGGGAAGGTATTTTGATGTATGAAATATCTTATCCTTGAATCATAGGGCTTTGCATTGATTGGTGTACAAGTTAGAAGATCTAGTTTATTGATTTTCAATCTAACAGTGCAAAAAGGCAGAGTAGATGAGTACAAAATGTTGTCATCTTCGAGGAATAATTGTTTAAGGTGTTTCATGTTCGAGACATGTTATTTTGGGTCCTTACTATGTTTTGGCTAACATTGTTTGGTCCGCATTCATAAATTGTTTATGGATTGGGCCGACAGTTTGTACACGATTCATATTTTGTTAAAGCCGACATGTAGTTGTTCTAATCTCTATTTGCAGATATATATAATCAATTATTCATATAATTTTGATAGATGATGTGAGAGTTAAAAGGATTATAGATTTATTATGTGTAGTTTCACTTGAGCAGAACAAAGATTAGTGATTTAGATTCAAGCAAACAGAGTTTCAAGAGCAGAATTAGACAGATTGTGAAGAATGTGGTCAATGTGCTTAACCAAAACTATAATCAGGCATTGGCAGATGTTATCTCAAAATTCATCCACTCCAATTGTCTTCTGAATATGACTGTAAGACAGTGAGTCTTCTTTTGGCCAGTAAACCTTTTGTATTTAAGTGGTGAGCTCTAGGCAGTGTCCCTGAATGCATGTGCATTCCATTGTAAACACTTATTCTGAGTATACTCATCTTGTGGATTAACCTCAACCATGTTTTTTCCCCTAACAGGGTTTCCACATAGAGATCCTTGTGTTATGGTGTTTTGGTTGATTGCCTTGTGTTCTTGCATCTTTCTTTTGGTTTAATGCTATAAGTGGTTTAAAGATCAAGTTAATAAAGTTAAATTTTGTAGAACACTGATTCACCCCCCCCTCTTAGTGTTCCTTGATTCCAACAATTGGTATCAGAGCCTAGTTCCTTAGAAGAAGCTTAATAGCTTGGGGTAGATCCGGGAAGGTGATTCAATGGATTTTGGCAGTCTTCATCAACAACCTTTTGTGGCACTAGATGATTTTGATCAATCTAAATCTGAAGTATGGGAATTACAAGCAAGCCTCATGAATGCTAAGAAATTCACTCAATCATTGAAAGATCAAATAAATAAGTCTAGGGAAAAGAGAAAGGATCTTTGTGATAAGCTCAAGCAGAAAGAGAGTAAAAGCATGGAAGATGATCACCTAAGTCAAGCCTTGAAGGAAAAGATAGAAGAATGTGAAAATCTCACTAGAGATAATGTTGTCCTAAAGCATGAGATGGAATCTATTGTGATGAGGATGACCAAGGAGATTGAAGAGAAAAATAAGAATGAAGAGAATCATACTCAGTCCTTGAAAGACAGATTTGATGAATGCAACGAAACTAATGGTGGATTCAATTAGCTAGAGCTTGAATTGCAACAATCGAGAAATAATGAAGAAGAGCTTGAAAGACAGATTGTTATTCTCATGGATGAACTTGCTACTGCAAATGAATACAAGGAGAAGTTCAAGATTAGCTCAGCTAAAATTGATGAACTAAATCAAATTCAAAAGATTGGAAGTGATAAGAAAGGCCTTGGATATGATAAAGGAGAAAACTCTGGATCTGGTCAAAGAAGATTTAGGCCAAGAAATAAGATAAGCAAAGCTAGAGGGTATCCGATAAGATGACCCAATGCTCAAAAGTTCAATGGATACTATTTTGTTTGCAATAAATTTGGTCATATGGATGCTCAATGTAGAAGTAGAATGAATCCAAGTGGTCCATGATTCTTCGGTTAGTGTTTCAATTGCAATAAGTATGGTTATAAGTCAATTAAATCTAGAAATATGAAAAATAACTTTTTCAATAGAAATGTTAGATGTTATGCCCACAACAGATTTGGCCATATTGCTAACAAGTGCAAATCAAGAGAAAATCACTGGAATAACTAGTTTGGAGAAAGAAATGTCATGTGCTATAACTATAACAAATCCAATCGCATTGCAAGATTCTATAGAAGTAGGAAGGGTCCAGTAAACAAAAGGAAAAATATGCAAAAGGATGATAAGGGAAAAGGAAAAGTTACTGTGGATGAGATCAAGAATCAAATGAAAAAAAACATGGGTGAAGAAGAGTGTTTCTGATGTGGGAAATGAATCCACACTAGAATCTAGTACTGGAAATTCCTCCGGAAATTATTTTAAGGCCTCTAGCCTAGGGGGAGATTTCAAGAAAATATTTTACCCCCTGTTGGTAGTTGGTACTAGAATGTGGAAAGTTGCAACTATTGCATTAATTATCTACAATTTTTTTGGGAACACTTGTGGAGGAAATTTATGCAAAATTGAGCATCTATAGAAGAATTTTCTTTCATACACTATGAGAATAGGGTATCCAGAAGACCTAGGGAAAAAGAATTTATTGCAATAATAAGTTAAGATGTGTGAATGATAAAACATTACTTCTATTCCTCATTCATCACATTGCATTTCGAAAAGAAGAAGTTTGGAAAGCTCTGCAAGTGAATTTTGGCAAGATAAAAGTCTAAAGGCGATTTGGCGAACAAACCCTAATTGGGTGAAAGGTATTTATCTGCAAAACTTGGGAACTTGAAATTTTTGGAAATGGTCACTCCATTAGTTATTGTTATTAAGGATAGACCCCTCCCAAAATTCAAATTCCACCCGTTCAAATCCATTGAGATAGAACCATTAGGTGCATTTTATTTAATTTTGTATGGTGTTTTGCACATTGAAGATATTAGGGCATATATTCATGCAAATTTTGAGGAGTTAGGAAGCTCCCATTTGTTAAATCTATACACAAATCACATTGTGGGAGAAGATCTATGTGTAAGGCCTAAATTTAAGACTTTGGAGGAGAAGTTCACACAAATTGTGAAGTTTCCCATGTTCAACAAAAATCAATGGGTCTAGTACATACTAAGTTGAGTGCATGCCGAGTTCATGTGGTTAAATTAGCCCTTCAAGATCACAAGAGAAGCTATAAGCATTGTTATTGGTCTGAATTCATTCGGTGGGTTGCCCACATTGAAATTTGTGAAGAACTAAACAGTCCTCGAGGAAACCGGTTCCACTTTCAATAGAAGAGCCATGATAATTAATGACATCATTGAATTGAATGTAAAATTTTCTTTTATGGTTATTAGATATAAAATCTATGACTCTAGCTGGGATAACTCTATATCTGGATCTACAATCTATGCAACTTATTAATTGATCAAGGAAAAAGCAGAATATGACTTATGTGAGTTACTCCAAAGCTAGCTAATTGAAAATCTTGGTAAAATCAAGGACAAGAGCTCTTTCAAGTATGGAAATCTACTGCTATGTCTATTCTTCTACTTTATGAATGAAGTTTTGGGAGTTGGTAAAGTGCAATGGGAAGGTGACAGACCGGTAGCTATTCAAATCAAAGACATCTTGTATAGAATTGGTGATAGCAAAGCAAGGAAAACCGCTATCTGGGGTTACTTCAAAAGCTTCCAGAGTGAAATGCAAGTTGGGGAAAGGATTCCTTAATCTATTGTGAAAAGTATGAGGACACTCATAATCCTCTAGATATGCAAGATACTAAAATTCTCATGGAGACTGAAGCTCCTAAAGATATGTCAATTAAAGAAATAGAGATTCCCAAAGCCAAGCAAGAATATATGATTGAAGAAAAGAAGGTTGAACCAAAGGAGGTGTTACCTATTTTTCACTAGAAGCTCAAATAGGTAGAGCTGAATTGAATCTATTGTTAAAAGGTACAAAAATTTTCACATTTTGCTACTAAAGCATTCATTGTCCATCATTAAAAATCATATTACATTTGATTTTCAGTTTTATTATGCACGTATTGAAATAGAAAACTGGAAATTTTCATAATAAATGTTATTTTTATTCATATTGGAAAACTTGAAGTCCTACACAAGCCGTGAGAGTAGCTGAATTTGATTATTTTAATCAAATAATAAATACAAAGTGGAATGAAATACTACACTACTGAAGATAATGTAAACACAAAGGAGGGAAGGAATTCATCATTGCCTATGTTGATGAATCATTTTTGCTCGATGTCTTCGGTTGTTGTTGTAGACACCTAAAAATGACTTAGGCCTGCAAGCTTCATTTTTACCACTTTCGTCCTAGCATAATTATGACATTTAATTATGTCATTGGTTCACATTTGACTATTGATTAAATAATTCATAATTGTTTAATTAATTCATGTCTTTGTATCCTTCATGATTATTAAATAAATAAATTTTATTTATTTATTAAATACGTCATTAATTGTCTAAGTTTTCCCTTAATTAAATAAATTTCTAAATTTATTTAATTACCTTTCTTCATATATTTCTTCCTGATTATTAAATAAATAAGTTTTATTTATTTATTTAATGTCACTAACTGTCATAATTAAATGAATTGATTAATTTATTTAATTAATTAATCTTATCTTCTAAGTTAAACAATTAAATTTAATTATTTAATTGTCAATTTAATATTCCTCTCATTTTAAATAAATCAATTATTTAAAATGTCATCACAATCTTAACTATCAGTCTATTTGGGTAAATAATCTGAAAAAGATTATTTATTTGTCTCATAAAATCCATAATTTGAATTAATTTAATTCAAATTAGTAACTAATCTTCCAAAAATCAAGTAATCGGGCAAATTCTTGATTTTCCAAATCTGATCTTCAATTCAAATCTTATCTTCTTGATTTTTCGAATCTCGCAAATCACATCAATCTTTATTTTCTTGATTTTTGAAAATCTTTATTTTCTAATTAATTTGTCTCATTTTCCACCATCGATCCAATTATCTGAGATATTATTTTGACCGTTCGATTAATGAATTTTCCCTAACCCTAATTAGGGATTCTCATATTCAATCTGGACCTTTCATTCTAGGTCTTTCTTAGAATTTAATCTCATCCATCCACTCAAAATTGTGTTTTCTATAAAAGACAATTTTGCTCATAATTTCGGGATACGGTCATTTTTGAAGATAGGCATTATAATCATTTTAGCATTGATAGTCATTTTTTTCATAGACATTGTCATAGTCATACACATTTAGACATTTTTATACAAATCTTTCAAGGCTTGTTGTAGGACTTAAACATTTGCAGATTGTTCGCATGTTCAATCTGAGGGCAACACATCATCCAGCAAGTAAGAAGGTGCTATGAAGGTGAAGCATGGAAGGAAATAAAGGTATAATCGTTCTTTGTTGTGATTTTTCATTGTTCTTGATAGCCTCTTTGGATTTTTAATGTTTATTGTTTAATAAACTAACCCCATCCAATTTTCCATAGATACATTTGGTGAACCCGACATTTTGTAGAAAAAATTGTGTTTTCTTGTTTGTTTTCACTATTTTGCAAGTTACAGCCAAGAAGTCATACAAAATCCCGTCACCTTCCTTTGAGCACAGAAAAATGGGCGAATAAAATCATTTATAACATTTTCTGGGTTTTGTAGATCTCATTCTCTGCTTTCCAGAACTGTAAACGGTTTTAAATTTTATTAAGATTTGAGAAAGTTATGGCTATTTTACTAATCGCTATTTTTTTTAATTTGGTTTTTGAAACCCGTGTTTCTTTTTGTCTATAACATTTTTTTTGTGCAGAATCATGGAAAATACTTTCTGGGTTTTGAAGGTTTGATTTTCAGCTTTCCATGGATATCTACCAATTAAAATTTTGTTAAGTTTTGAGCAGGTTATTGATGTTTTAAGTTGCTACTGTCAATAATTTTTTTTTATTTTTTTATTTTTTTACTATTCAAGATTTGCAGCGTGTGGCGGTTATTATTCATTTGTCGAAGATCATTTAGAAACTACTAATTTTTTTTCTACAGATTTGAATGTCGAAGATGGAATAAAACAAACATTGTGCTTATTTTTTCATAGATTAGCAAACATTTAACCTTGGTGCACATAAAAAGAATATTCATGTCTTCTTTACTTGATTGTGTTTGCAAAATGGTAGGTGAGTATGCTCTCACTTGGTGAAAACCTCGTGATCAGAAAATCAAACCCATTTTTATTTGTTATTACCCTAACTTGGTATATCGGAGTATCCTCTCCCCTCGCGCTTTTGAGCGATCTTGGGTGTAAGAGAAACGGTTACCAACTCTAGAAATTGGGCCTACCTGGGGATTTCATCACCCCAACGTGACTCAAACCGACAACGGAGCTAAAGTCAAGCTACCCCCGACTGGTATATAAATGTAAACCTTAAGGGAAAACCTAAGGTTGCTTGTGCGGATGTGTCATATGGATGGAGTTGTACTCCCTTAAACCCTATTAAGCTTAACCTTTTCAGGCTGGAGTGTCACCTTAATGGTGATTAATCTCTTGCCCCATGTAAGGCCACTCGAATGGGGGTCCCTAACTAAAATTTTTTGTGTAGTAAGCCAAAATCCTTCTATTTGCTAGCGCAGCACCGGTCGGTGTGAAGGCATCCACACTTTCGCAGTTTGTAGTAGATGTGATTAGCTCGCCATGGGAGTTTCATGGGGGTTGGAAGATTGGTTGGCCTGAGAAGAGAGTGCACTGTAAGGGGGAGCCTATGTAGCCAAGCTTCTGAATTCACACGCTATAGATATGCGGTTGGGGAAACCCGCGTGGAATCTAGTGAATATTGTCATGGCCTAACCTAGGATTGTACTTATATGATGTGCAATTGGTTACATTCAAAACATTGTGCTCGTCAAGTGCTTGTTGAATTACTCAAACAATATACACAAAATACACAAATTTGGACACAAACAATCGACCTTAGACAACTCAGACTTTTCAACAAAACATCAAAAAACAATCTCAGTCCCCATTTTGAACTTGGACTTTGCATTGTTCACCTTAGTCATCATTTTGAACCTAGACTTGGCATTTATAACATTAAGTCCTTAGTCAAACATCATCATCTTAGTCCTCATATTGGCCTTGACAACCTTGTCATCTTGCATTAATCATTTCCTTAGGAAAATGTCATCATCATCTTGCATTGTCATCCTTTATTCCAAAAATACAAAAGAAAATAGTGACATAACTTGTCATCTTAGTCTTCATTGTCCTTTGGCATTAGTCATTTTCTTTAGACAACATTGTCATATTACATCCCTTATTGTCAAAAATCCAAAAACATAGTCTTGCATTGTCATCCTTTATCCAAAAAATCCGGAAAACATAGGCTAGTGTCATCCTTGCATTTACTTGTCATTCTCATCGTCCTCATTTGAACAAATCCTTTTTACGATTGAGACTGGGCTTCAAAGACAACAACAACAAATGGAAAACTTTGAACAAGATTCCAATCCCAACATCGACAATAACACTTATGACACGAACAAACATTGGACCTTTTCTGACCCATTTCACAACATGAACATTCAATCTTCCATGAACATGCCATCTTCATCACAAAATCCTTTTGAACCATTCATACAAAGAGACCAAAATGGACAAGTATATGTCAAAGACATAGAAGCTGCAGCGCAAAATCCTAATATATTCTCCTTTGTAAGAAAATCAATCTTACGTGACCCTCAAAGGTATCTAGCCATGCTTTTGGACGAAGGGGCTAAGTTACCACAAGGCTTTGACATAAATACTTTGCCACCTCCATCTGTCTACCCTCACCATCAATAGTTGCTTGACATAAATCCTACCAGTAATTCACAACAAACGTCCACTTATCACCCTTATCCTAACTTTGACAAGGGAAACCAACTGTCCACTAGTCCATTCCAAGTCTCCACATCATATGCTAGTCCTTCACCTATCAATCATGTCAACATCTACATGCCCTATCAACTATCTAACAACACATGTCACGTCCCCACATCATACCATATCGATTTGGCCCAAGTCTCCACATCCCATTTTAGTCAACCTTACTCCAATCCAGTCCAAGTCCCTATCTCATATCCTATGTCATTACCAACTAATATAGTCGAAGTCTCCATGTCACATCCTATGCCACCACATCCATATCCAGTCCAAGACTCCATGTCCTACCCTTGTCCTTCACATACTAGTCCAATGCAAGTCCCCATGTCCTATCCTAGTCCTTCACATACTAGTCCAGTCCAAGTTCCCACGTCCTATCCTAGTCCTTTGGTCATTAATCCTTTTCAAGTCACCCCCTCACAAGCCACATCTAGTCATGAAAATTCTATCATAGTCCAAAGTCAAATCCCATTTAATAAACTTGATGATACATGTCAAAATGAAAGCCCAAAGCATGACATTATAACATCACCCTCATGTCAAGAACAAGGTAGTCCATCCCATGACCCTATCTTAAACTCCATTCAAGGATTCCTTCAAGACAATCATGACATCCAAAGTACACCTACCATTGACCAAGAATTCCAAATCCATGACAACCCCATCTTCGACCAAGACCCTACCATTGAACAAGAAGTCCAAAATGATCCACTCCTTGACCTTTATGCCATTCATGATCAAACACTTGCCGACCCTATACAGTTCTTGATTATCGACACTATCCAAGATGAGACACTTGCCTCCATGGGACACATAGATGATATTACTCCAGAACAAGAATCTTCCACTAGGGACATCCTTGCATATGATCAAGTTATAGCTAAAATCATTGGACTTTATGACATTAAACATATTGATGGCTTCAACATTTCCTTGGAAGCACCAACAGAATCATCTGAACTTGAAATGTCACAAGATCAAACCATAGATATCAGTCAGGAATATGTCCAACAAGACAATGAAGCTAAGACACTTTACCAATTAGGGTCATCTATCTTTGTTAGAGTAGGCTTTCTTGCAGACAAAAATATTACAAGTGACAGTATCCACATACCTAATGATGGGTTAGCATCTTGCTTTCAAAACAACAAATAGCCCATCGCAAATAGAATCTGTCAAAGAATGCAATATCAAGGCAAAGGACTAGGCATACATGAGCAAGGCATTCTAGAACCAATACAGCTTCAAGAAAATTACAAACATCAAGGTCTTGGCTATTCCTCAAACAGCAAATCGAACCATGTCAGTGGTACCTCCTTAATACTGGGGGAAACCTTGTTAGATGCAAATGTCAAAATGGAATCCATGAGAAATCCTTGTCATAAGATTGCTGCCAAGACCCCCTCCACCCACACCATGAACCATCATTCCATCATAAATAAACCTTCCCTTTGGAACCAACAAAAACAAAAGTCTTACAAGACAAAAGATCAAAATCAAATGTCAAAGGTCATTGAATCAAACAAAAGGACAAGTGGACAAATGAAATTAAAATGGATCCCAAAGAAAGATGGATCAAACAAAGACATCAAGTCAAATACAAAAGTCAATCACAATGTGGAGCCACAAGACAGAGGACTCCACATACTTTAAACATGTCCACCTCTTGAAATGGTCATCAATCAAGGCATGCTCAAAGTGTTGGTTCCAAACACCATCCTCCAAAAATCCATCATCCACCATCCCAGAAGTTTGGAAAATAAAAAAGTCATTCTTCGATATTGACAACCTTTCCATCTACCATCATACGTCATAATCTACGCTTCAAAAATTCAAAATCCTGTAGTACAAAATCCATCATGGCGACGCTCTTTACCACAAGGACTCATGGCACTTTCTATTTAGAACTAAGTATTTTGATAAGGCCAACTCGAAATGTCGAAAGATCTTATTCTCGATCGATTTATAGCATACAGAATTCTTTCTGATCTTGGCGAACAACTCCTTGACAAAAGGTCATTCTTGGCATATCATGGCACCGGTCTCTACATCGGCTTTTCGATTGGTTAGAGCGATTCGATTGGTTATCTAAAGCATCCAACTATCCACGGTAAAATAAATAAAGAATTAAGGTAAAATTAAAAAAATCATCACCACGTGAAAACGCTTAAGCGAGCATCTTGGTGACACCAAAAAAATTCAAAAAGTCAAAAAAATAGTAAAAAGAAAAAAATTCATCCAATGGTGAAAACTTGGCAAACAGGCACCTTGGATAAGTACCATGATGAAAACCTGGCAAATAGGCGTCATGTGTAAAATAAATCATCTATGTGGAATTTTATACTTGAGGGCAAGTCGTCTCATCTCCTAGACCTTCCTCTTGACATTGGCATCCAACCATTTGATCCATATCATTTCCATTCACTTTCCCACCTACCTTGGTCTTGACATAAAACTGGCACACATAAATCATGCTTTGGGAAAACTTTTGACATGCCTATCCTTTGGTCATACATTATTCATGAAACATCATGTCATTGACCATCATAGTCTTATTGTCCTTATACGACATAGTCCTTGAAAATCATGTGACAATTCCATTAGTCTCATGTCTCCCATCTTTTACCAAGGTCACCCCATATCATTTCATGCCTGTCACCTATCTTGGCTTTCCTTGTCAAATGGTCTAATTATAATCATCATCCCATTTATTCCTAACCAAGTCATTCCAAATGCAACGAGTCTAATTCATACAAGAACATTATCCAAAATTTTACTTGACTGCATTCCTGGCCCTTACTGTAGACCTCGATACTTTCATCACATTATCGTCGTTGTCCCCATGTTGTTTTGGGATGTGTCCTTCCCACGTCAAACAACGTTGTCATCACCTGTTAATTGGTATTCAGCTTGACGAGGGGCACAATAATTTTTATCCTTGGATTCTCATGTGTAGGCATCAGTCATATGCATTTGTCACGATCCTCTTAAACGTAAAAATCCAAAAAAAATCATAAAACGACAAAAAGACAAAAACGTCATAAAAAGTCCTAAAAAAGACCAAAAACATCATAAAAAGTCCTAAAAAAGACAAAAACATCAAAAAGTCCTGAAGAAAAGACAAAAACATCATACAATGTCCTGAAGAAAGACCTAAAAATCATAAAACGTCCTGAAGAAAAACACAAAAACATTCAAATCAATGTCAAAATCCTAAAAATGGAGTCAAAGTCAGTCATGTCAGTCAGTCCATGTCATTGTCAAACTATGTTGTCTCTGCGCATTTGCTACGTAGGAAAGGCCATTAGTCGATGAGTCCCCGAGACATTACGTTAGTCCTTTTAGGTTGGTCCAAATAAAATCAGGGCATTTGTCACAATCGTCACATCGGTCAAATAAGTTAGACATAGTCAAACTCAGGCACAAGACAGTTATTTGAAATGTCAATGTTAAAATTGGTCAAAATCAGACAACATAGTCCAATCAATCATACAGTCAACATCAGTCAACTTGCCAAAACATATTAGTCAAAACAATGTTAGTCTTGTCACTCTTTGGTCCTCTTCAAGATGTGTCCTTCTTGGAGTTAGACCTCGTCAAAATGTCCTTTGCCTTTTTCAGGATGTGTCCTTCTTGACAATAGGCCCCGTCAAACCCTCAACACCGTCAAATTGGAAAAACTCTTAAACTGTCAAAACTGTCAAACTGGCAAGAATTCAATCTTTGGCAAACAAACATTGGCAAAACGAAAATTAAAAATGGGTTTAATTTTTCTTGGTCTATCTTGTCTTATATTTTGACTATATCTTGGCTATTTTGTCTATATTCTTTGTACTATCTTGTGTCTTTTTGGTCATGTTACTAGCTACCTCGAGGGATGTCCCATGAAGGGGATTTAGAGGTGCGCAATTTTATTATCTCGGCCTATTTTCATTTTCTTTTGACTAGTTGTCTATGGATTGTCTCAACAAAAAGACTGTGGGCAACATGACCCTTAGTATGAGTTAGGACATTCCTTGTCTGTGACTGTCTGTTTTTCAAGTGGATGACCTTGCACACCTTGGTCTACGTCATATCATGGTGTTTGTTGTCCATTTGTGTCATTTTTACCGCCCAATGATGATTAAGAGCAATAAATATAAAAGTCCTATGGCAATGTTTTGAAGGATTTGGTTTAGGCACTAACATGCATCTCTTTTTGTCGTGTCATCTTCTCTCGCCCGTCTCATATAGGCATTGCATCCATATCATCACCCATTTCTTTTGCACTAACATTTCTTTGTCTCTCCATATTCTAGTCTTCTCATTAATTTTGAGAGCACACCCATGTTCTTGGAACCTGTCTGTCCTCTCGAGGGGGCATATCGTAACCCTCCTCGTCATTCTTCCTCATCTTATTTTGCACTAGGGCATTTTTTTGACTTATTTTCTTTGTCACAATGTGACATGCTACATTATGACAAAGAAGGGCAAAATGTAGATACCTAAAAATGACCTAGGCCTGCAAGCTTCATTTTTACCACTTTCGTCCTAGCATAATTATGACATTTAATTATGTCCATGGTCCACATTTGACTATTAATTAAATAATTCATAATTGTTTAATTAATTCATGTCTTTGTATTCTTCATGATTATTAAATAAATAAATTTTATTTATTTATTAAATAAGTCATTAACTGTCTAAGTCTTCCCTTAATTAAATAAATTTCTAAATTTATTTAATTACCTTTCTTCATATATTTCTTCCTGATTATTAAATAAATAAGTTTTATTTATTTATTTAATATGTCACTAACTGTCATAATTAAATGAATTGATTAATTTATTTAATTAATTAATCTTATCTTCTAAGTTAAATAATTAAATTTAATTATTTAATTGTCAATTTAATATTCCTCTCATTTTATATAAATCAATTATTTAAAATGTCATCACAATCTTAACTATTTATTTGTCTCATAAAATCCATAATTTGAATTAATTTAATTCAAATTAGTAACTAATCTTCCAAAAATCAAGTAATCGGGCAGATTCTTGATTTTCCAAATCTGATCTTCAGTTCAAATCTTATCTTCTTCATTTTTTGAATCTCGCAAATCACATCAATCTTTATCTTCTTGATTTTTGAAAATATTTATTTTCTAATTAATTAGTCTCATTTTCCACTGTCGATCCAATTATCTGAGATATTATTTTGACCGTTCGATTAATAAATTTTCCCTAACCCTAATTAGGGATTCTCAGATTCAATCTAGACCTCTCATTCTAGGTCTTTCTTAGAATTTAATCTCATCCATCCACTCAAAATTGTGTTTTCTATAAAAGACAATTTTGCTCATAATTTCGGGATCCGGTCATTTTTGAAGATAGGCATTATAATCATTTTAGCATTGATAGTCATTTTTTTTCATCGACATTGTCATAGTCATAGGCATTTAGACATTTTTATACAAATCCTTCAAGGCTTGTTGTAGTACTTAGACATTTGCAGATTTCTCGCATGTTTGATCTGAGGGCAACACATCATCCAGTAAGTAAGAAGGTGCTATGAAGGTGAAGCATGGAAGGAAAGGAAGGTATAATCGCTCTTTGTTGTGATTTTCCATTGTTCTTGATA